>CABHPQ010172348.1:0-23969 GCA_902168405.1 Peromyscus aztecus
GCTCCTCCTGAACCTACACAGTCCCAAGTTCCCCTGGTGATCCTTGTGCATAATGACATGCAGGATAACCATCTACCTGTGGAATCAGTACTAAGCTCATTCATTCAACCATCTCTGTCTTGAATAACTAATACAGTAGTTTCTCCTGTGAGAAATAATACAGGTGAGAAGAGAACTTCTACTGTCACCTAAGTGGCTGCAGTTCCTGGGAACAGAGAAAACATTCCACATTCATCATTGTGTTTTGTGAGTAAAATCAGTATGCAGACCCTGAAAGACTATGGAGACACCAAATTTTACTGCTAGAAGATTGAAAGCAATCTCAGTTATAGTTACAATGTCTGCACTCAGTGCAGTAATGGTTAAGTAAACTATGATACAACTCCACAAGAGAATACACTGAAGCCATTAAAAACAAGGTCATCTTTCATTCACCAACACATAGTATTGTCTAGTATAATCTTAACTTCAAACATGCAAAGGAAAAACACAAGGACAGCAGAGAATGTATCGGGAGTTATTTTTTTCTCTAAGGAAAAATGTGTGTGTGCCTGGCATACCTCTGGAATGACGCAGAAAAAAAGACAGAAAAGAACTATTTTGTTCCAAGGAGGCACTGCCACAGAGACCAGTGGGCTAAGTGTCACCCTGGGATGTCAGAAACTGAACAACATACTGTAAACACTGCAATTTTAACATGGTGGCTTTTAAATTAATCATTTAGAGAAATAGTGCATACCAAACAGGAGACATCCTGCTGGATGTGCCTGTGTTGCTGAGGGAGTCGCGCTCCCACCTTTCGAGGGGCTCTTAGGTGGAAGAGAGAGGAGTAAGAAAATATCAGATAGAAAGATAAATCCAGAAGATGAGGAGAAAGACAGAGACACAGGATAGCTTTGGAAGGGCCTGGGTCAATACCCAACAGCCCCTTCGTTTATTCAAAGTGGCCTTTTAAACAATGCTAAGGGGGAGAGGCAAAACACCTCCCCCTTACAAGATCAAAGCACACGGCACAACCAAGCATAGACCCTTCCAAACACACCCATGGCCAAATCACCTCCTCACACACCCTGCTGGGTAAAGCGAGCTCAGGTTCCCTGGCCCCAAGTAAGGTCTCACTAGAGAGCCTCTGTGGGTCTCCACATGTTGCTGGTTTACCAAGTGTCCTGTCACTATTCCTCCAGAGAACCAGAAGGTTGTTTGTTGTTCCTGGTTGGGACTGCTAAAAGGAAAGGATCTCTTTTTATTTTACTTCATCAGTTATACTTCATTTGACAATTTGCTAATCCATCTACCACTCTAAAAACATGCTAGGTAATATTTTTGCTGATAATTGAGTTGGCATTTAGGACTAAAAGCAATCTCAAAGACACCCCCCACCCCGTGTGTGTGTGTGTGTGTGTGTGTGTGTGTGTGTGTGTGTGTGTGTGTGTGACTGTTATCGTGTTTCTAAAGACCTTTGATAGTCATTGTTAGGATATATTTTATTCCTTTGGTGATAGAATCTCCAATGGGTGGTAATTCATGGAATATATATATTAACTAATCCATTACGTCTCTGGGGCTTATTTGCAAAATATAGCTTTCATTTCCAACAAGCTTTCAAGAGAAGAAAATCTCATCAAAAAAAAAAATACAAATATCTTACCACTCTATCCTGTAAGAACCTAAAGAGACTATTAGGCCATAAGAAAAGAAATTGAGGGATAAATTTAATACTTGAAAGTGACTCTGTTAGCAGGAGGCTTGGGCACCAAGCCAGGTTAAGAAGAAGTAGCTTTATATCCACATCTTAACAGCATCCTTAATCTCCAGTCCTCACCCTTCCTCTCGTACAGCCCGGTACCCACAGTGTCATCTCAGGCAAAGCATCCCTTGCAGCTTGTTGTATGGTTTGACATCACGTGGGCTCTGAACTCTGTGTGATTTCTTCATTAAAGCAAACAGCACTTGCGAAAGGCCTCTTCTGATAGAATCATGACCCCACAGTACTTGCACAACGTTGACAGGGCTGCGGAAGGTCCCGCTACTTAGGGGCTGGATGCAGAAAAGCATCAAGAGCAAAGGGCAATTGCCAAAAGATAGGATTATGATTCGAATGTGAAATGTCTCTCACAAGCTGGTGTGCTTGAACATCTGGCCCCTGCTGCCAGCATAGTTTTAGGAAGTGGTGGAACCTTGGAGACATGTGGCCTACTTGTTGGAGGTGGATCACCAGAGGTCTATGAAAGCTATATCTACTTCGGGTTCTAGGTTAGCCTCTCTGATCTGTGGTCTGGCTCTTAAGGTGAATTCTGTTGCATGCTCCTGACACTAATTGGGTGGTTTACCATGGCTTCCCCACCATGACGGACTGAAGCCTCTGAAACCCTGAGCTGTAAAAACCCCGATAGGATCCTGTACATGCACAGCTTGGAGTTCTGTGTCTTGTGTCTTACATCTCAGCAGGTGCTGCCAACTACATACTTGCCACGTGGTCACACAATCCCCACCTTAAAAAAGCTGGATGCAGACCGGACTCCCACCCTCTCTCTCTCTGTTTCCTCTCTTCTCTGCTCCACTCCCTCCCCCTGATTCCCTCCCCAATCAGGCCTGGCTCCCCTCTTTCTTCCCCCACTTCCCTCCTAATAAAGCCCTGAAAACTAACATTGGAGACCAAGGTGGGGTCATCCTTGTGGATTCCTGAGAGCCTCCCCAGCACCCTGCCTCTTCCTATTCCCATGATGTCCTCATCTATCATGGTATATTCCTCCCTGCCCTCCCACAATGTCCCTGTTCAAGCTTGACCCTCCCATTTCCCTATGTTCTCATCCCCCAATCCTCGCCCTCTGACCCCCCCCACACACACACACCCAGTCCACTCATGTAGATCTCATCCACTTCTCCTTCACAGGGTCGTCCATGTGTCCCTCATAGGGTCTTTCCTTGCTAGCTAGCCTCTCTGGAGCTGTGGGTTGCAGTCTGGCCATCCCTTCCCTCACATCTAGTATCCACTTATGAGTGAGTATATACTATGTTTGTCCTTCTGAGTCTGGGTTACCTCACTCAAGATGATATTTTCTAGTTCCATCCATTTTCCTGCAAATTTCATTCTGTCATTGTTTTTTACTCCTGAGTAGTATTCCATTGTGTATATGTGCCATATTTTCTTTATCCATTCTTCAGTTGAAGGGCATCTAGGTTGTTTCCAGGTTCTTGCTATTATGAATAATGCTGATATGAACATAGTTGAGCATGTGTCCTTGTGGTAATATTGAGCATTCCTTGGGTATATGCCCAAGAGTGGTATAACTGGGTCTTGAGGGTCTGCTGGCAGTGGTCCAAGGGGTACCTGGACTGGTTTACTCTGGTGACCAGCCTAGCAAATAACCTAGTTGTCATCATAGAACCTTTGTCCAGTGACTGATGGAGGCAGATACAGAGATGCACTGCCAGGCACCAGGCTGAGCTCTGGGGAATCCAATTGATGAGAGAGAGGAGAGATACTGCAGGTGAGGGACGTCGAGATCATGATGGGAGGATGTGCAGAGATGACTGGCCACACTAGTAGAAACATATGAACTGTGAACTGGTGGCTGTGGAGCCCCCATGGGACTGGACTAGGCCCTCTGGATATGGAAGACTGTTGTTTGGCTCGAACTGGGGGGCACCCAGGCAGGGGGATCAGGATCTGTCCCTGGTCTATTGGCAGGCTTCTGGAACCCAGTGCCTGTGGTGTGACAACTTGCACAGTCTTGGTGCAGTGGAAAGGGGCTTGGAGCTGCCTAGGCTTAGTGTGCTGACCATGGGAGACCTCGATTTGGGGGATGTGGGGATGTGGGGTGGCTTGGGAAAGAGGGCTGGGGGGTGGGAGGAGGGAGGAGGGGGGATCTGTGGATAGTATGTGGAGTGAGTAGAAAATTTCTTAATAAAGAAACATGAAAGAAAAATATATATTTAGGGGAAAAAAAAACAACCATTGGGTTCTGCCGTGGCCCATGACATTTCCGCCGGTAACCAGCACCACCAACCAGCACCGTTTTGCTATCATCACCTCCACTCCCTGAAGTTGCTCTGACCAGTATTTCTGTCTCAGATTCAATCAATGTAACTAATACAGGTATCAGTTTACACCGTCATCTTCTAATATACAGACTCAATCTTTTATAACTATATATGCTCTCTAGTATGCTTAGTAAAATTAAGAGCTTGCGGTACACAAAAAATATTCCCACTGATTATGGTAACTACAAAATGAATATTACCTACAACTCTTACAGAGTCTCAAAACCAGAGCCACCATGATAAAACAATTACACCGTGATGTCAAGGAAGGAGACACTGGTTTGCTGATATAATTTATGTGAGCAAATTTAATCATTTTAAATGATTTCTACATAAAGAGGCATGTCATTAAATATGAAGCATCAGGAAAGGATTACCAAACTTGTAAGATCCATCTATACTGGCAAATTTGAGTTAATCAATGTTTACTCTGGGGGAAGAGAACCTTCCAATTCCAGCTTTAACAGCCCAAATGTCAGTTAATTTCCCAAAGAAAACACAGTATTGATTTGGCAGGTATTTTCTGCAGGAAATGAGTGATTCACGTGCAGTCGCTGTGCCAAACTTTGTTTTCAGTTGTTTAGAACACTGGTACTTCTTTAAATCTTCCTACTCGTTAGTTGCAGGAGATTATTTGCATACATTTCTCAGGTTATTCTGACATTTTAAACACCTTGAAGAAATCACATCCACATAAAATAAAGAAGCTGTTAAAATGTCACATGCAGTTCTATGTGCCTTCTTGTTACGGGGGACTTGTGAGGACATCAGTTTCTTCCAAATGAGACCTTCTAGAACATTAGAGGCAGCAATCAAGCACGTGAGTTTCTGCCTGGTGGAAAACACCTTGGGATTTGGGGAAAATCACAAAATGTATGCTACATTTGCATTTGCTAAATGAGGAGACTACCTGAATTTGAGTGGAACCGGTGTGAACGCCACAGGAAAGGCTGAGGAAAGACTAGACGGTGACAAACCTCGGGTTATATATGGACATTGTAGAGGAATAAAGAAATATCAAAGCCGTAATGCATAGGAAACCTAAGAGAACTAGGATGAAGCTCAGTGGTAGAGCATTTCACCTAGCAGTACAATGCCCAATATATCTGAATCTAACATTCCAAAAGCTGAGGCAGAAGAATTCCCATGAGTTTGAAGTCAGATATGCTACATAGTAAGTTCCAGGCCAACTTCCCCTACAAAATAAAACCCTGTCTCAAAAAATAAAAACTGAAAAACAAAAATAGGGTCTACGAGGTGCCTCAGATGGTTCCGTCAGTAAGGCAGCTGCCACAGAAGCCTACGGAACTAGTTCCAGAACCCACATCAAGAAGCCAGGTATGGGGTCAGGTGATGGTGGCGCACACCTTTAATCCCAGCACTCGGGAGGCAGAGGCAGGCGGATCTCTGTGAGTTCGAGGCCAGCCTGTTCTACAGAGTGAGCTCCAGGACAGCCAGGCCTACACAGAGAACCCTATCTTGAGAAACAAGAAGCCAGGCATGCTGATTGTGTGCTGTAATCCCAGCACTGGGAAGGTAAAGGTGGGCAAATCCTTAGCACCTACTGGCATCCAGTCCAACCAAGTCAGTGAGCCTTGGGCCAGTGAGAGACTTAAAATGTACGGTGGACAGCACCTAAAAAATGATACCAAAGAGTGTTGTCAGACACACACACACACACACACACACACACACACACACACGCGCGCGCGCGCGCGCTTTTTTTCAGTATGTGTTAAAAAAAGGAAAAAGAAAACCCAAAATAAGCAACCAATACTATCTGAAAGAAATTGTAGTCATCTGGTTCAGAATTCTCTCTAAAGCAGTATCTGATAGGCAAAAATGCATTCCCAAGCCGCCACAAATGCTCCCCAAGCCCCACTGTGCATCTCTGCCGGTCACCCTTCACCAAAACAGCAATTCGACCATTGCCCAAGTTCGGTTTCTCTCTTGGTGTGAAAAACAACACAAATAAAAACGACTTAGGGATTATTTCATTTTACATTTTATAGTCCATCATCGAAGAAGGGGAGAGTGGCACTTAGGAGGTGGGGACAGAAGCAGAGACCATGGAGAAATGCTGTTTACCGACTTGCTTCTGGGATCACATTCAGCCACCTTTCTTCTGCAGCCCAGGAATGGCAGTGCCCACGATGTTGTGGGTTCTCTGCCATCAATTAGCAAATCAAGAAAATGCCCCCACAGACATGCCCATGGACCAGTCTGATGGAGACAATTCTTCGGTTGAGGTTCCCTCTTCCCAGGTGCGTCAACTTGACAACTGAAGCTAACTATGACACCCTTTCATCAAAGTCACCCAACAGAATTTTAGAAAATTTTTCATTAAATAAAGAACATATGACAGGTACTATCAACTTAGTTTGATCTTACAACCTAAGTACTGTGGTTTAAATGACAGTGCCTCATCCAGAATTCATGTTACAACTTAATCCTCAAGGCTACTGTATTAAGAGATGCAGTCTCTGGGAAGTAATGGGGTCCTAAGAGTAGCCATGGAGCATCAACACAATTAACACCCTAGTAATTCAGGGTGCCAGGGTGAAAGGAGAACCCTCTTGACTTGCCCTCCCACCACTGAAGACACAGCAGGCACCTGTTCCAAAGGATGAAGCGACAAGATGGTGGGTTGGAATAAACACAGTCTCAGCAGGCAAGACCCTTGATCTTGGTCTTTCCAGTCACAAGGAATCGTTCGGAGAGAGATAAATTTCTGCTGCTATATATTATCCAATCTGCAAGATTTTGTTATACTAAATATAACAAAATCCTAAATCAGGGCTATGGTTAATTATTGGGCTTTTAACATTGCTTGGAGCTGCACCAGAGCAGTGGCCGAGCTCTCCTCTCATCCTCCCAGAAGCAAGTTAGAGTTCACCAGTGCCAGCATCGCAATGTGCTGAACAAAGTAACTGGTGATGGGTGTTTGGATAAGAGATGAATGCACAGAGTCAAAGCATCTCCCGGGTTATAGGACTAAATCAAGGCTAATCAAGGCCTAAAACTCCCACCCCAATAGTTACCTCGTGATGACAGGCAATTAGCATGCTGAGATCCATCATCCCACCTATGCAACAAATAAGAAACTGGTGACCCACTAAACACCCCCAAAGACGTTAGAAAGAGTTCCATCAGGTATCAAGTCCGCTGTTGCTTTACTACCAGAGAAAGTATAGTGAGTGACCCCAGAGGGAATTCAGCTCTGTGGAAAACACAGGTAGCCGTTCCTTTTATTAAGATTTTTCCAGAATGGAGCATTGTTCTCATCATTCCTAAACTGCTTTTCATTTACACATGTATTTTTGGTTGTTGTTGCTATGTGAGGGTACAACCCTCACATAGCAACACCTGATGTCACCTGATGAGGACACATAAGGATGAAGTCACAGCAGTCATTTCCATCTCCTTGAACATTAATCTTTTTATTTATCTTAATTTTTAGATGTGAACCTTTAAACTCCTCTCTTAGCTCTTTATAAAAAGGGATCAGTGATTAAGAGTGGGTTCAGTTCCCAGCAGCCACATGGCAGCTCATAATCATACGTAATTCCAGTTGCAGGGACTCCAACCCCCTCTCTGGCCCCCAAGGACGCTGTATGCAGGTGATGCAGACATGCATGAAGGCAAACACCCACACATATAAAATAATAAATAAAATCTCTAAAAACGTTTAATGTCGTAAATTGCTGTCACCTTACTGTGTGTAGAGCAGTAAAACAAGCTCCTCCAAGTCACTGAACTAACACCCCTTCTCTCCACCAGAAACAGCTTTTCTCGTGGATCTTTCTCTATAATTACTTGTTCAGAGAGACAAAGATCATAAATCATTGTGCTTTTGTAGAACTGCCTTCAGAATGTTACACTTTCAAAAGCTTTCTTTTTCTAGTTCACTTAAAAACCTGTTCTATCTGCCTTGAGGCCAACAGGAAACTACATTTCATGGGTTATTCCACCAGCGTGCCCTCCTTCAGCTTTCAAGGTATAATCTAAGCTGTTACATTGTTGCTGACTCAGCAGCAGGTCTGTGTAGATGAAAGGAATTGATGGAGCAATGACGAAGTCCACATCAGGCCCACATCACACAGACCCTAGCAATGTTGAGAACCTGTGGGAATTGGTGACTTATTTGGAAGGACATGACAGCAAGCACTTCTTCACAAGTACTTCATTCCATTTGGGTGGTTTGTCTGTTGTTTTGAGTCAGACGACATAGCTTAGGCTGGCCTAGAACTGCTATGCAGTCCAGGCTGGTCTTGAACTCAGGATCTTTCTGCCTCAGCCCACCAATGCCAGCCCACCTGGCATTACAGGTATACACACCATGCCAAGCAAAACAAGTTTTGTTTGTTTTCTTGGGATCAAATTCAGAGCCTGTGGATGCTAGGAAATTGTACTACCACAGAGAATCACCTTTAGCCTTTTCTTATAAAGAAGTTGCCAAAGAAAGAAAAACTAACCATGTAGCCACATCATTAGAATACATTTTAGTGTAATGTCTGACTTTATATTAATACATGTTTAAATTTTGCCTTAAAGAGGGATCCCTTGAGCTCATTACATGAGCTTATGACATCATAAAACCTGAACCTACCCCAATACAAAGGAGAGTATAAAAAAAAAATTCCTTTGTATATTCCAGCACTTACATGTTCAGTCTGAAAGAAAACTCTAGATCTTTAAACAAAATATATAAGTTGGGTAGGTGGTAATTAAAAGTGATTTTAAATGTACATCTTTAAGATTTCTGATTTCACTGTGCAAATTTTCAATGAAATGAAGGAAAACTTCAGAAAGTCTTGTTTCTTTGCTATTTCCCTACAGTGACTTAAAACTTTCAGATGGATGGGACATCTGAACTCCGATCAGTGTGTATTATTATTGTGTCCTAAACAGCAGGCCTAAGTGGATTTTCCTTGCTTAGTCCAGTAAACATAAACAGCAAACATTTATCACATGACTGATACATTTGTCTTTAACAAAACAGCCCAGGCCAAAATTATTAGGAAACAGATCAGAAGCCCTGTTGGACTGGAGCAATGTAATTAGGTAGTCCAACACTACATTTTGTCAAAAAATTCTGACAACCTAATAACCAGACTGTCATCAGAGAGACATTGAAAAATGCTACTGGGTTTGTTCCAGCATGAAAATGCCACTGGTTTCTGTTGTGTTTTTTAAATATAAAATTAAACAAAAATCTGTAAAGGATGCAGCCAGTGGTCGGGTGGTATTTAAGTGGGAGTATTTCTTGTATAGTATGAAGTAGGAGGTTTAAAGTTTAAAGATTCTTCCCAGGAACACCTGTGTGATTTCAATAATTTAGCATCAGGAAAGAAAATATAAAGGGAGTTCTAGGCACACTCAGCGCACATTGCTAGACATTTGCTCTGGCCCTGACGCTGTTTTCTTCTCTCTATGTTATTAGATTCCAAACAACCATCAGTGGTGTGTGTTATTGTGACCCTCATTTCCAGGGGACAAGGGAGGTTTCTCCAGGCAATCAAACACACTTGCACACCCAGTGGAGGCTCAGCTCCACATTCACAGTGACTGCAAGATATTGGCAAAAGAAATGGGGTTTAATCCGGTCTTCCTAAGTTGGGAGTGTCTTTTTCAAGAAAACCACTACATATTTGACTCCAAAAGATGCTAATGCAGTGTGTAGTCTGATCTGTAAGCCAGATTCTATGCTCATTGTGTATCGGTAAAAGAAAAAAGTATATGGCTGTGGATTATTCTCACAGTTATACAGTTAAATACTAAAAGGCAGAAACATTAAGACATAGCCTTAGGTACAAAAAAATGAAAAACAAACAAAAAAAACCTCTAGTTTCCACTTGATTAGTCAGTTATGAAAAAGAATCCACTAACCTGTAAAAGAAAAAGAACCTCAGGGGGCATATTTCTAAGATGGCCTTTGAAATACTAATGTTCAAAACTTTTGCATTTGATCAGTTGGGGTCTAAGTGAGTGACTTACCATAAATCACTGTCAAGGTTGCACATGCCAATTTTGTGGCCAAAATAGTCAGGAAAATAAATAGATACCAAAAATTGGGAATTTTCCCCAAATACCTGAAAATACCTCAGAGGACTTAAATTCATAACCAACCAACTGAT
Organism: Peromyscus aztecus; assembly: GCA_902168405.1. Classification (NCBI taxonomy): domain Eukaryota; kingdom Metazoa; phylum Chordata; class Mammalia; order Rodentia; family Cricetidae; genus Peromyscus; species Peromyscus aztecus. The sequence goes on from CABHPQ010172348.1 coordinate 10,182, forward strand.
TCTTTTATCTTCAAGGCACTCTGAAATTTCAAAGCATTTTCACATCATATGATTTCATTTAACAGCCAAAGTCTACATTATTTCTTAAAAGCAAAAAAGGAAAGATTCCAAATGTCACAAATACAATGTTAAACAAAAGCTACCACACACAAAGGACCTCATACAGTATGGGTCCACTTATTACATAACTTTCAAAAACCTATTATCTGGGCTTAGAGCCTGGTCTCAGCAACATGGCTGCAAATACCAGGAAGGGAGGATCGACAGTGAATAGGGGCCACTATGGTGCTTCCCTCGAGGAAAATATTGAAGTGAAATCAGTCTGCTCGCTAAGGAGACTTGCTCATTCTGAGGCAAAATCAAGATGAGGCCAGGATTGGTAGTAAGTACCTGAAATCCCAGCACCTAGGAGGGCGGCAGAGGCAGAAGAACTGTGAGTTCAAAGCCAGCCTGGGCTATATGGAGAGACTTTGTCTCAGATAATAATAAACCTATGCAACACAACTAAGCTACAAATGAGCTGTGGAGATCCGGCACCATAGCTTCTGCTTAAAGACAAACTAGCTCCATCCACACCATCTTCCATCATAGCATCACAGAGATGACCAGAAGACTAGAGAAAGTGCAAGACCAGTAGATGCCCCAATAGTTCTACCATTTGCACATCATTAGCCAGCAATAAATAGCAACAAAATCACCTTGCTTTGTCGCTAACTATAGGTTGGACGCTTTTACTTGCATTTCATTAACATGACTTTATTCAAAAGAAACTCGGAAATTGATGCCTTCCTTAACATATACTGAAATACATGCTGGGATGAATTACTATAATCCAGGGTGTTTGGGTTTTGGTTTTCTTTTGTGGGGGTCAGGAATTCAAATGATAGGGTGTGGAATGAGAAGGTAGAGTTTATAGATCATGGATTTCTACTTTTTAAAGCTTCTTCTTGACAGGTTGAGATTTGTAAGGAACATTAGAACCCGAATGTGCAAACTTTCATTTTAAAATGATGCTCCATATTTTTTAAGGTTTCCAAAAGTGTACTCTATGCTACAGGGTAAAATAAAGGACATGAATATGTTTTTGAAAACTTCAGACCTATAGCAAAACAAATACGTGATTTGGAGTCAAGATGGTATAGAGTAGGGATTGTAAAACAGTCCAGGAAGGTCACACACTTTATCCTCTCTAGACTAAATCCTTAGGCATGGTCATTGTAGACTCTAGATCTGCCACACACAAGTCATGAAAGCGCATTGTACTTGGATACAAAATTGATGTAGTGCACCATTCTCTTGCTGCATTCATTCACTAGCTAGATCAAGAACAAAATACGTAGTCTGCAAGAGAATGGGCAGTCTAAAAACATGTACACGTGTGTCTGTGCAAACTGATGAGCTGCTGGCAGCCTGATTAGACTCTCTGGGTGTTCCTTTCTCTCACAGCATCCAAACAATTTACACAGCAATTCTTCTCTAGTAACTCCTGTACTGGAAGTGTGAGCTTTTTAGTCAGTCATCCCAATTGGGGTCTACAAATCGCAGACAATGTCTTCTGGGAAGCAGGCCCCTGGAGCCTCAATGAGTGGTTTAGAGTAATGTGGGGAACTTCCTTCATCATTGTTACTTAGCAATGCTCCTGGAGATACAGACACTTGTTTGAGTATGGTGGCTCATGTCTGGAATCCTCGCTTAAATTTATTTCTGGTTGTTCCCATAAAAGAGGAATATGGAGACAATGGAAGTCCTTCTTCATTTTCTCTGATCCAGTCAGTTTGCACAACTTTGGAGCACAATTCTGAATCATGGTTTTCATGCCAGTCAAGAATAAATTCCAAATTTGTAGCCATCTTGTAGCGATATGACCTTAAATGTCTCCCAAAAGCCATGCATTGAAGGCTAGGTCACCAGCTGATGGTGTTAGTGGGAGGTGAGGACTACAGAAAGGAAGTTAGGTCATTGGTGGCATGACCTTTGGGGAATATAGGAACCCGAAGCCACAAGAAGCTTTTTTCCATCAATTTACTCAGGTATGTTGTCACAGCCATAGAAAGTTGACCAACATACTGTATAAAACTCACTATTTCAAGACATCAATTGATTTGATTACAAAAAGTATCAAATGATGTATTGTCTTACTTTTAGTTTTTAGGCTCACAAGACTCTAACACAGGGATATTACCAGCTGTTGCCCAACTGAGCATTGAACACCACAGCTTAAGTAATTGTGGCCCCAGACAATCATGATGTATAAAGGGATAAATTAACAACAGTGGCCATTTTAGGCCTGAGTTCCCCAAGTTACCATGTAATACATTTTATAAGATGGATACATTTCAAGAGAGTTTATCCCCACTGGCTTTTTTTTTTTGAGAGAGAGAGAGAGAGGAGGGAGGGAGGGAGAGAGAGAGAAGGAAGGGAGGGAGGGAGGGAGGGAGGGAGGGAGGGAGGGAGGGAGGAAGGAAGGAAGGAAGGAAGGAAGGAAGGAAGGAAGGAAGGAAGGAAGGAAGGAAGGAAGAAAGAAAGAAAGGAAAAGAAAAGAAATTGGAAGCTTTGGATTGTTTACTTTCACACATATGAAAAATAAGAAAGCAAACATTTACAAATATTCCTAAATAAAATTTTTTTTAATTTGGAAAATCACCTACTGGGGACAAAGTACTCAAAATTATGTGAAAGAAAATAACTGTTCTTTGTGACAAAAAGATCTAGGAAAAAATCCCAACAAGTAAAGCTCTGAAGGGCTATAATAAGAGCATTAGTCACTTTTAAAATTCTGTCTTGCCTTTTACTCATCAACTATCAGGAGACTACAGCACATCACAAAGCCATGCTGTGGAAACCTGCTGTCTGTCTCTATGAAGGATGGAAACTTACTTTTGAAGCGGTAATCTTGGTAGGAAAAGGTGTGACAAAAGATCTTGGAGAGTGATGCATGCATGGTCCTTTTGGTTCTTGAAGGAAATACAGTTTCACTGTGGGATTCTGGAAGAAATCATCTAGAAACCTGAGAGTCCAGGTTGTTACCTGGACTCCCATGCACCAATTTCCAAGTCTTATTTACTCCCACATCCCAGGGTACTCCCATAGTCTCTGGATTCTTTCTCCTGGCTCTTCCTAAAGACAGACCCACCACAAAACCAAAATAACTCTCCCAAGTTGTCCAAGTGGTCCAATGCTAGTAAGCCCCAGACTCCAGACCCAGCAGGCTTGATGCTGAATTCCTGTTTGCTTTCCAAGCTTAATATATACTCTCAGAGGAAGAAACTCTCCCCTTGCTTTGACAATTTTTCTTGTCCTTCAAAAAATGATTCAGGAATAGATTCACCAGAAGTAGTCTCTTTAGAGCTAGGAACAAATACTCTATTTATTCTGCCACATCTCTTTTTTATAATTACATGGCTAAATGGTTGATCTTACTCAATGTAGCTGCTAACTATAGCATGCCTACTTACATGTACATATTAGTCCATACTCTGTTGAGCATTTAATGCAGAAGAACGTATGGCTACTTGACCCGCTTTATAGCTATATAAAACCGGATGCTTTCTCTGAGGCATAACTGACCTATGGAGAAAAGACAGAAAGGACTGACATGATGGCTTATGAGGTAAAGGCACTGACCACTAAACCTAAGGACCGGAGATCAATTCCTGGGACCCAGATGTTATAAAGAGAGAACCAACTCTGGCAAGTTGTCCTCTGACCTCTACAAGTGTGCCATGGCACATGTGCACACACACACACACACACACACACACACACACACACACGTAATCGAGTAACTAATGTAAAACAAAAGAAAAGAGAAGAACGTGGTGAAAGGGGTAGTGTCTGTGGACAAGAGAATGAAAGTCTTCAGAGGGACTGTCCAAAGCACAGTGCTCCACAGTTAAAGATGGAGCTTGAAATTCATATACACTCATCAAAATGAGATAGCTGGTCCAAACCTTCACACGTCCCTTTCGTGGTCTTTATGTCTGTGAATAGTTTATCACTAATACAGTATTTTTCTTTAAAGCAACTCAATTTTCAATACAAATGAAATTTGAAGATAATTCTATATAACCATTGTAAATATCCAATATCAAATACATGTGTGTACAAAGTCTACATATAGTATATAGCTTACATCATTTACCATTAATAGAAAGAAACTGAAAGATTCTAATGTGACTAGCCAAAAGCATGCTCTCATTTCATGTATCACATGAATTACTATGAAGAACCATTGATTTAAGTGCATACTAGAGAATAAATGAATTATGCATACTTATATTATCACATCACACATAAACATATACAATTACTATGTGCCAAGTAACTTCACATATATAAGAAATTCCCCAAACCCCACCACATATCTTGTCCCTTCAACAAAAATAGTGAGGGGTCACCAAAAAAGGTACATGGGACACAGAGGAATGTCACTGTTTGGTGCTAGAGGCAAATTAGAGTGAGATAAATTGGATGTCACAAACTTAGAAGTAAGGGTATGAAAGAGCAGGCTGTAGACCACTTGACTGTTATTTATTCCCAGAATTGAATTGTCTCTAAATACGTGTCACAGAGAAGGTCTTCCGTACTGTTTGGTTTGAACGTCCTTCCTCTCCTCTGCACCATCTCTTTTAGACATACATATCTGACTTCACAAATTACCCATCACAAAGGAATGGCATGCTGCTAATAGGTCTCTTCATTGTGGCTGACAGTGCAGAACAAATGCCAGTCCCTGAGCTGAGACCAAATTTCTGGAATACTAACGGAGGTTCCCAACGGGAAATGACACATTACCTAGAGGTCACCCCAAGAACTCTGGAACAAGCTCCTGCATTCTGCTGTCTCTCCCCACACTCACTACAATGTGTCATATGCTCCAACTCTCTCAGGGCACCCCTCTCTCCAGATTCTCAATTCTCTAGTTTGCTACTGCTCTAAACACCTAGCTTTCAACAAACAGGTACCTATTTTACAGGGGGCTGGGGTTGAGTGATGGGTTGACAAGGCAGTTTAGTAAGCAAAGGCATTTGCTGCCCAGCCTAACAACCTGAGTTCAGTGCTGAAGACCCATAATGTAGAAATAAGGACCTGAGAGTTGTTCTTTGACTTCCACATGCACACTACGACAATATAGTGTCCCCTGCCACCCTCCATATGAAAATAAATAAATAAATGTAATTTTTTTTAAAAAAAAAAAAGAGTCAGTAAATCAGAAAAATATCAAGCACAGGGAAATGGACGAAGGAATATATAACAGAGCAGCTCTTCAGAAAAGAGTGCCTGCCCCGTCTAAGCCATGTCCTCCCCGGCTGCCATAACCAGATCCTGTTTTGTTAGAAAGGTGCACTACGTGGACCCATCGATACCCCTGTCCTCTTAACACAGCAGTGGCAGGCTCTCCATTTGTCCTGCCTGGACAAAAATTCATGGCACTGCCTGTCAAAGCATCTTCTCCAGGCTGTGCTGTTGTGCTCAGTATACTTGAGTTTTCAGAACTTCCTTTACCTGTTAAGTAAGCAAGGATAGTACATGCCCCACAAGTTGGGAGAGGATTAAGTGAGGAATGTTTTTAAAACAACTCATTGCCTGATTGGCCTGAGTTATCAAAAGCCTGAGATTCTGGCTACAGTTTATGAGCAGACCATAGTATCTCTGTAAATATCCATGGAGCTAGCATGATGGTCCAGAGCTGTAACCCTAAAGGCTGAAGCAGAAGGAGCTCAAGCCCCAGACCAGCCTGAGCCACATAACTGGACCCTGTTTCAGGAACCGACAAGATGAACCCAAGCCAATGGCCTCATGGTCCAGGGGGTGGTGATGAGACACCTTCTTGTTTTCAAGTTGCCATCCTACCCTGTTTCCAGGATGAAATTTTCATTGTTTACAGAGAAGGGGTGATCAGCAGGTCCTCCTGGCATTAGCATACAGAGCATCATGTACCAATGTCTATAAATGCACCTTACTTATACCCCAAACTGTTGATATCTAGAAGTTCCTTGAATTTTTCATTTCTCACTCTCAGCTTCCTACATTTGTGACACCGGTAGAGCTTCTCTCAGTTCTCAACCCGAAGGATGAGCACCCGAAGGCATGGGAAGGGAAACACATGTGGACCTGATGCCTGCAATAATTTCTAGACAAAAAAAAAAACAAAAAACTCCCAGAATGCCTCTACCCAGGAGATGGTAAACTACTTCGACATCTTAGCTGTTTCCCCTCCAAGCAGATTCACACACTTCTCAGCTAACGCCCCCTCTGGGCAGGCATCTCCTGTGTTTACAGTTATTCATCGTGACTGGCTCTACTCACATAGAGCCTTTGGAGTTAACCAAATGGCCCCAGAGACCTCTAGTCCAAGACAGCTGGAAGACACAGACACGCATAAACAAGACATGGGCAGACCAACTGTAGTGCCTTCCTTGAGATGGAGAAACTGAAACAGACCTGCTAGAGAGTTCTCCCGAGCTTCATCGCAGGAGGCTGTAGGTCAAAAAGTTTTCCAAATCATCTGTGGGTGCCTGCAAACCAAGACGCCAGCAAGGAATAACATCACTGCAGCAAGTTCCCAACTCAAAGCTCGTGGCAATTCAGACTCCAAAAACATACAGTGAGGGAAACAAATCTCCTACACTAAATGTCTGTGTTGAAACAAGAGGTGCAGGTTCCCTCAAAAGACAGTTGTCACAGTCACAAACTGGAAGTGAATCTAAGAAGTCTAGAAAGCACAGCAGATTCCCACCAACCCAGCTGTATTCAAGAGCACCCTGGCTCCCAGAGAAACGAGAAAGCACAAATGGTGATTTCTAGCATGACAGCCAACCTTCATTTTTGTGACCCTTCCATTCCCAGTTCAAGTAAAAACAGACTTTTCCCCCTGAAATGGGAAAAGGATTAAGTAGGTAGGACATTTTCTGAGTTCTGTACAGCAAATGTTCCTGTGCTTTCCTTTTGTAGCATTTAAGGATTCACTCTGAAGAAGGGGAAAACCGGAGCAAAGCAATTCGGCATGCTCGCATCTGCTTTATCGGGACCAGCAAGCACAGACTGCAGGGCGGCCCAGACTGGAACTGCAGAGACACTTCTAGACCCTGGGGGCTGCTGATGATCTTCCTTACAGGGATACTCAAGCTGAGCCGTCCTTCTTGCAAAACAGCAAATGAGCTCACTCAAATTATCCTCAGGAAAGGGGTAGCCAAGAGGACACACATGATCATTATCATACAAACTTAATTTCTGACCAGCTTCTATAATCACCCTCTCCTCTAGAAGCCAGTCAGGCAGTATCTTGTCAGTCACACAGACCTTGGGTTGCATGCCGACATCCCATCCTAAGGACCATTTTGGAAAGCAGATGAGTTTTTCTGATCTGTACCTCCATTTTTCTGCAGGCAAGATCTACCTGCAGGAACACAGTGCAGACTTAGATGATGGTTTAGGGGAGGTTTTGACATTCACAATATAATGCTTAGCTGAAAAAGTAGTATGTATCACTTTCTCCAAAAAGTATATCAACATAGAGAACTAACTGGAAAAAGCATCCAAAGATAACAGTCATCCCTGCAGAGTAGAATTAAGAACAGTTTTTATTTTCTCCTCTTTTACTGATGTGCCTTCCAAATATTATAAAATGCAAATGCATTCATTACAAAATAAAAATAAAGTAATTATAAGAGACTTAAAGATACAGAATATCATTTACAAAAAGGTTTTCCATTTACAAAGCAAAGAAGAATTTCCACTAAAATAAAACAACTGGCTGATGCCTTTGGGGACAAGCTCATCATCTCTCAGGCAGCTTCATCACCACCACCACTGCTTCTTAAGTACATGCTATATGTGGATCCCTATAGTTGGAATCAGTAATCACGTAAATCACGGGGCCCTCTACCATGGTTATCAAAGATAGAGAACCTGAGAAGCAATGTTTAACAGGGGTGCTGATCCATCTGCCTGCCCTGTATTCCACCTTCCTTGGAAAGTCTCTTTCAAGCTTGCCAAGCAGGACTAAGTACAATTAAGTAGCCAGCCAGCAGTCATATGTACTCTGGTCCCTGGGCCATAGCTGATTCCAACAAGGGGAAATGCCTACCTTAACCCAAGCCATTCAAGGAAGGAAATTAGGTACATGTGCAAAGAAAGGAACACCCACATAGGAGATACAGACAACCTATCTAACAGCAGCGACTTTCCCCTCACTCTCCTTGTACATGTTGGGCAGAGTCCTGCGGTAATGGATTCCCTGTATCATCTTTAATGCACCAAGGCTGCCCTAACTAAACCCTATTTCTGGGTGTGTCACTGTTTCTGAATAAGATTAGCATTTCAGATGGTAGACTCAGGAAAGCAGGCTGGATTCCCCAGTGCAGTTGGGCACCACTCAAACACTAAAAGCTCCAAATAGACTAAAGAAAGGGGTAATTGCTTCTTCTTTCTTATTCTTCTTTCTTCTCCTTCTTCTACTTCTTCTCCTTCTCCTCCTTCTCCTTCTCCTCCTTCTCCTCCTCCTTCTTCTCCTTCTTCTCCTCCTCCTCCTTTTTCTTCTTCTGCCCTGCTATCTGAGCTGGGACACATCATCTGATCCTCTTTGCTCTCAGGCTGGGATTTGTCCTCCAACTACCCTGCTTTCCAAGCTGTTGAGCGAGGATGGAATAGAGCCACCGGATTTCCTGGGTTTACTGCTTACAGATGACACAGCATGGAAGTTCTCAGCTTTCCTAATTATGTGAGCCACTTCTCATCATAAATAAGCAAACAGATAATTAATCTATTGGTTCTGTTTCTCTGGATAATCCTGATGAACATAAGCCCAAGTTTTATTGAGTGTCCTCCCTCCTCAGAGCCATGTACCCAAGGAAGGGTACATTTATCTCCCATAAGGAATAAACCTTATTGCTTTAAAACAGAGAAAGGGTTACTGTTGCTTTAATATCCACCCTTCCGTTTCCTAGGACAGCTTGGCTAGGACTAGCTAGAGCAGGAGTCTCCTACTCATTCAAAAGCACACACACCACCACCACCACCACCACCTCCACCTCCACCTCCACCTCCACCTCCACCTCCACCTCCACCTCCAGCTGTGGGTAGCCTTTTCTCTTTATCTAATACGCTGCTGACAAAACTTTATTTTCTACAGACCACAACAACATAAAGTTGTTAAGGTGCTTGGTAACCTCGGTCCACGTGCCAGGGTCTGATTTGGGAAAGAGTATGTGGTGCTGCTGGTGGTTATAGAAAAACCTCTTTGTTGTTAAACAGACACATATGTCTCTTTGGTCAGTGGGTTCTGTCACATCCGCATGAGGTTCGCCAAAAAAACCAAAACAAAACAAAAACCACACAACAGCCAGTCTAAGGAAGTCAACACAGCAAAGCTGGAGGAGGGAAAAGGGCAAGATACGAGGACTATGATGACATCATTGAGCCAGTGAACTAACAGGACCTATAGTGACACCCTTCAGGAGGCCTACTGTCCTGAAAGAACTCATTTTTCCTAGTCCAATAGGTTTTGTTTTGGGAATTTCAAATGCAAGTTGGTAGAGCAATTCAGAAAAATACTTGTCAGTGTTTAGCAATCTGTCACCAGTTTAATGCTCAGAACCCTCTCCCTGAAGCACAGTGACAACCATCAAAGGCACCCTGGTGGGTTCCCAGTTGCTCCACACCAATTGGATCCCAGACTTTGAGTCAGGGCTCTGGGGCATCCTCACAGCAATCCTGACATCCAAAAGGTGCAGCAGGTGGACATGGAGGGTGGGAGGCTTTTCCTTCTAATTCCCTTAGTTTTTTAAACCATTTCAAGTTGACTTTTTGATTATTTACAGCCAAAAGCATCTCCAACGATAAATCTATCTGCACATAATTAGCAGGAAATTTATGTATCCTCCTTTGAGCAAAGACTCCAGAGAAAAGGTACAGAGATCCATAATTCTGCCAACATTCTCCCAAATCCTTAAATGATAGATCTTAAATGATTATTTTCCAAAAAAGAAAGACAAGTCAGAAGCCAGAAAAAAAAGATGAATTATGCAAGCACCTGGCCCTCATCTGAGAGCCATCAAGCACCCACCTAGTGACATCTCACCCTCTCAGCATTTCGTCGGGCAGCGTCATTTAGAAATACCAATCTGTACAGTAGGTCATCCTTCCTGGGAGTAATCTCCCGTTCTCATTTCAAGAGCTTTAACACACTTGGCCTCAAGGGAATGTCTAAAGAGAAAGTTATCACAGGCAATCCCAACCCTCAAATCCTGTCACCAGTAAGGATTCCCCCACCAAGGCTTAAATACATTGAAAGGACTGTGCCAGACCCCACCAAGGACAACAGATAAAGATAAGTAAAGGCTGTTTTGCTTTGCTCAAAACATCCTGTTTTCTGCTCTTGCCTGGGTAGTCAACTGCAGGAGAGTGAGAAATGGGTTTTCCTGATACTGGAGATAACCTGAAAGTGTTCTGGTTCCTTAAGGTAGTGGAAACTGTCACCCAACACCTAGCAGGACTTTCAACGGGCTGGTGACAGGATGCTGAGAACATGGAGACTTTGGCCTTGAGGTCACAGTAAAGAACCCAACCTCTTTTGATTAGAAGCAAAGCTATATTGCTCTGGGTGGGCAAGAGGCCTCGAAGGGTGGCTTCTGTAAGATGTAAGGGCCTTTTCCTCAATGTTCTGGGCTACCCCGGGCCTGCTGCACCTTTGCACCAATGACCACAAGTAAATACAAAGCTCAAATAGCACTCAGTCAGTTTTCCCCAATATTTAAAGGGAAAATATAACCAAGTATGCCCTATGCATTATTAAAATTGTATAGCTTGTCCCTCCAGAATGAAACATACCCTCCTGGGGGGGGGGGGTGTCATCACATAACTAACATAGCTCAGTGATCTTTAAAACTCACAAAGCACCTTCCCAAGGTTATAGAAGCACTGAACAATTGCTTCCAAAGAGGAGCTGTGTAGCAAGGGTCAGCGACACAGCTCTGGAGTCATCCACAGTGGGGCAGGAGGATTCTGGGGGACAGCGGCTGCCTCACCTGAGCTTCCTTAAGCACTGCCACTGAATCCACGGCTTCACCAAGGTGGTGTGGCTGAACTGGGCTCCTGGCACTCTGGTGGGAAAAGTTATACCACAAAAGTCACACAGGTAAGATTCAAAACAGTTTTTCAAAATGACATTTTTAAGTCAGCATGCAAACTCAGTTTGTATTTTTGGTTGGTTTGACATGTCCTGAGCTTCTAAAGGACTCTACACTCCCAGGACAAGTTCTTCTTAGTCATTCAATATATTCACTGCCATATATTCTGCTACTTTATAAAAGGCAAGCTAGCTGTGAAGCAGGAGACTCCATGGATGATGAACAATATTTAGTATTTTTAAGCAGTCACACAAAAGACAACAACAAACTCCTTTTCTCTTAATTCTCTTACAAAATGTCACACTCACTTATGAGAAAGGACTTGATTTGCCTTGATGTACTGGGCATTAATGCGGACTGACTGAAGGAGGAAGTGCCCTACATGCATGGCACTTCAAATTGCTGAGATTCCCAGACAATACAAAAGCATTTCAAGTCACACATGGGATGTGAAGTGGAAACGTTCTTAGAGGGAGTAGTCTCTAATAACACATACCTACTTCAGAAAGTGCTGGGAAGCTCTATTAACACCAGCCGAACACTTTAAGATCTTCAAATAAAATCACCGTAGAAATGCAAACTATTATTACTATAGCTCTGAAATAATTTCACACCTAGGGATGAGAAAACCCCAGGCCAAATTTTACCACCTCTCTTCTGCCTGATAAACAAACAGTGCCAAGTCTGGAGGTGGTGACAGGCAGAACAAAGACATCAGGTGTCCTCTGCCGCTAATGTTGTGTATTCTCCTCCAGGTCACTTCAGGGGACTTTCAGAGGAAAGTAAGTCTTTTAAAGGGAAGAGCTAAAATGGGGATAGATTTTTCATTGTTTTTGTGCCAGACCAAAGGACAAAACTAACTGAACTAAAATCATCTGACCCATTTCTCTGTGGCACAATCTCTCCAAGCACCTCCCAAACTTAAAAATGATGGGACATATCCTTACACGAGTTACCACCAGTGTGATGATACTTACTAGGTCAGAGAGCAGATGCCTGAGCAGACATCAGGACTGCTACTCGGCAACTGAGGGAGCAAGCAGCACAGCCGTGTGCCACTGATGACGGCGGCAATGGTGACTGAGAATGAGTGCCGTCAACAGAGCTACGATAAAGGAAGGGCAGGACTCAGCAGAACTGCCAGGGATAAGGACCTTGAGTGTGCTGCACAAGCCTGCTCTTGCTTTCCACCTCAGGCCTCCTGGTTAGCATAACAACTGAAGTGGCAGTATTTATTCAGCTGTCTTGATTAGGACTACTAACTCTACAGAGATCTGATACTAGTTGTGCTCTGAACAAACGACTTGGTTTAAGCCTTACTTTTCATATCAGTAAAATGGAAACATCCTTCTGACCTATCTACTACCATCTTCTTCATATGGTATTAGTTAATACTCAGGAAAATAATTTTTGAAATCATGTATTAATATTAATTAGATTAAATAAACTACATTAAAATTTACATATTAAAAGAAATAATCAACTAGACTATACCTCCTGGCTTAATGTGGAAAAAAATTACATCATTACGATAACGTAATAATTACCTACAGATTTAAACAAAAGTTGTGACATAACTATACAGAAGGCTGTGGGAAACAGAAGTGGTAGGGACAGGGAAAGTCAGAGTTAGTGTCAGAATTCACATATTAGGGAAAAGTAAGAGAGGCGCTTTACTTAGAAACACAAAAGGGAATAGCAATAGTATCAGAATAGAAAGTGGCTAATTTAGGGAGATCTGAGGAGAGGGGAAGGGAGCTGCAGTTTTCCTGGTTTGCTTCTTGATGCTATTCTATTTAAATAATGTAGATATGTTGTTCTCATTAAATGCCAAAGGACAATTCATAATATAAGATGGTACACTTCTTTATAGACTAGGATTAATGCAGATTTTTTTCTACTTGCTAAAAATTACATTTTTAAACCTTCCTAGAGCTAACTCTATACAGTTCTTAGGCAGTTCTTAGGAGTGTACAGTAAACAGTTAATGTTATCTCTGGTACACCATATCCCTAAAAATGCATGTGTTGAATTGAATTGAGAAATCTACAGAAGTAATACACTTTATAATTTGCAAAACATTTCTATGTACATGATCAGTGTGTGATCCTCAAACACACCTATGCACTGTACAGGTTAAGTTACTCTGATTCTGCAGATGAGAAACTGAACTTTAGGGAAATTAGGACTATTGCCCAGAGCTCAAAGCTAGCAGGCTGCAGAACCAAACTAGAAGTCATTCTTCCCAACACTTTAGCTAAGGCTCTTCCCAGCACGCAGTGCAACCATGCTACTCAGTCATGACAGGGAGGCAAAGGTGATGTCCCTGGAACAGTCATTAGGCACCTTTGTTCCAGGACCTGCACAGAATAGAGAAGCAGGCAACAAAGAAGACATTAGGGGAAACTTACCTATTCCATCCTCAGGAAACCATAAGAATGTCAGGGACCCAAACAATGGAGTTTGCAACCACATTTTACACATCAACAAAAAGAAGTTCAATGGAACAAACACAGTATTAAAAAGAGAAATTAAAATTCAGAGAAAAGTAAAAACAAACAATACTGTTTTGTTCTGAGATGTTGAGATAAATGAGAGAGAACTACAGCCCCTCTCAAGCCTGGGCCACAAGGAGTGCCAGACCCTAGGCATTAGCTGG
>CABHPQ010172349.1:0-14820 GCA_902168405.1 Peromyscus aztecus
GATGCAATCCCTTTCATAAATAGGGGATTAAGCATAGGTGGAATCATTCAACGAGGCTTTTCTGTTATCTGCTCTTATTCATTGACAGTGGAGATTGTTCCCACTTTTTGTAAGTGGCAATAAATAGAATACACTTGAACTCATCAAGTTGCACAAAACAGAATATATAAAAAAAAATCAAAGATAACATCAGTAAATCTACCATATATCTTGTTGCAGAAAACCGTATTGCGGAATATGTATGGTGTAAAAACATTTATGTGACAACAATGATTTTGTATGTATGTACACACAGACAAACGCATAAGATGAATAATGGTAGTGATCAAAAGGATTTTAAAGTTAATTATAATATTTACATTTCTTTGATGAGAAATATTTTTTATGTGAAAAAACAAGTCATAAAGCTATATTGAAATTTTGTGTGTGGTGAATAGACAAAAAGAACTATACCCCGATATGTATAGAGATCTGGTTAATGCTCGTTTGGTGGGCAGAATGGTGGCTGTTGGAAATGCGTCTTAAGATGGGCAGTGTGATCCCTTAAGGACAAGGTGTTGCCGTATATTGAAAATTGACTCTCAACACCCCCCTTCTTGTCTCTTGATTTGTCTTTTAGAGTCTTTGATTTAAGATAGGCCATTTCTGCATGTGGGCCTTGTCCAAAGTCCCCAACACCAACATTGGAATGACTGCAGTTGTCTGAATCCTGACGAGTCAGGAAGGCCTCACCCCACACTCACCCCATCAGAGCTGTGAATTTCTCCAAATGACAGTGGATGATGTAGGCAGAACTACCTATACAAATGTCACCTCATTGTCTCCTTATACTTTCTCCTAGAAGGAAATAATCTTGCTCTGAGGATGAGGGAGGGCTGAGATGATGACTTGAGAGAAAGGAAAGTGGATTTCCTGCTGGAGAAACTGAGGCCAGACTTTGATGTGCGGGCATGTCTTTGTGTGCTGTGGATTTGTTGGTTGTTAAAAGAACACTGCCCATTTGCTGTTCATTTAGGTTTTACGGCAATTAATCGATGATGTACTTTTAGAAAGCTTCTGTGTTCAGCATTCCATTTTATCCTTACAAAAATCTTATGGATTAACATACTCATTTTTAAAGACAAGATTCTGGAGATCAAAGAAATTAAACATTTTGCCAAAAGTAATTCAGGAAGAAAATTTAAAAAAGTGTGGAGATGGTATCCCATGTAATCAGCCTCAGGATACAGAGCCCTGGAGTGGTCTGATGGCACAGTTGCCCGAATTAGGTTGTAGTCATTAGAGGCAGTAGGATATGGGCAGCACTCAGCATCCTGACTTGCCTTATGATTGGTCCACAAGAAATGGGAGACAATGAAGTGAACATGTATTGCTTCAGTTATTTGGACTTTAGAAAATAATAGAGGGAGATCTCCCTGACTTGTTAAGACCTTTTGAGGACATGGGTCGGTGGAGTACTCCCCCGCTCTTTTTCTTTCTCTCTCCCACCCCACCCTCCCTTTATTTTACTCAGTTATCTTAATGAGCACAGCTTACATTTCAAGTTCTACTGACAAGTTCCACCAGCGACCTGTTGTAGAGTTGCCCAAATAGTTTGGAGTTCCTGACAATGATTGAAGGTTCTGGCCTTGGCTGTTCCAGGAGGCAGTGATATGTGTCTGAATAAACTTGGCTTAATCACACAGAGTCGTGGTTGGCTCACTTTATCAGTGACACAGCATCAAATAAATAAACGACTCCTGGAAAACAGATCATTCTCAAGCCAGCTGCTTTATTGCTGAGCTCTGATCTCACTCTGATTAATGAGAATGTGCTTTCCCATCTTTGGAGATCTGAGCTGCTTCTCACAGCCTCCCCTGTTCTGTCATTAATCTAGAGGACTCAGGATGGTGCCATTTCAGGAATACTCTTTGACCTGTGAAACAAAAGCTCTTCATAGGTAAACAAGAACACTGTAATCTTTGGATCACCATAAGACTCAGCCTCCTCCTGCTGAGTAGGTTGTAGTTTCAGAAGGACATTAGTAATTCTCTCCCCATTCCAATGTCTCATATAATTTAGCACTTGGAAGTGTCCTGAGAATGACTCACTGCTCCTAAAAAGAGGGGACATTTCAACTTTTCTATCTCATTGGGGTCCAAACTCCACGTTATCTGGATTTCCCCTTTGGATGTCCCTCAAGATTTAGCCTTGTGCTACACAGTCCAGCTACACAGTCCAATAACCATACTTTGGGTTTTGAATGAGTGTATTTAGTGAGGATATCGTAAGCCAAAGTAAAAGAATAAATAGTAAGAGATAGATAGATGATGGATCCAAAAACATCACCAAAGACTCAGACCATCTACAGAAATTGTGTAGGGGGAAAGCACCATTAAGTTAGCCAGCTGGAGTTTCTAATAAAGAGAGTCCTGATGCGGAAGAATGTCCCCTTGGGTGAGTCTTCCAATAAATGAACCAATAGCCACAGGCAGAGTTGTTATCATCAAGTAAGGTGTTCACCACATCCAGTAGAACCAACTAGGGAAGTTGAGGCAGCAGTCAACTGGAGTACCCAGTTGAGCCTTTTCTCTATGCACGAGCATCCTATGGCTGAATGTCCCTCGGATGAATTTTCACTTTTCTTCTGTCGGCACTTTTGCATTGTGGGAGAGGCAATTGTAACTTCTGTTGGAAGTAGCTTATCTTTGAGTTGTTCTCAAAGGAAAGATGTTTTTAGGTCTTCTGTGGTTCTCCTCCCTCTCTGTCACAGATATGGGGTGGGGGTGCGCAGCCCATTCCTAGACAAGGGGCCCGGGCGGACACTTTGAGACAGACATGCTTGGGACTGAAAATGTGGGGGAGGCCCCACTGCTTTTTAAACCAGTCTCTTAGTGAGCATAAACAGCACATGGCACTTTACCAACATAATGTACACCACAGGCCCCATTGGGTTTTCTCTTCATTATGATTTCTTTCATTTCTCAAATAACCTCATCTCAAATATCTGGATGATACAAAGTCTACAGAGAAGAATATGCAAGTCTCTCTCCTTTCTCCCTCTCTGCTTTTATTTATTACTGGAGACTGCTACAGTCAGTAGTCTGTATCTTTTAGGCCTGTAAGGATAGATGAATTCTCCTCCAGTTCATTTGTTTTGCTGACACGATCATCCTAAATGCAGAATTTAGCCACATCCTCAATAACACTCAGAGCTAAATGCAGTAGTTTAGGCGCAGAAAACATAAGTAATAACAAAATAAATTGCCACCCAAATTCCCACCTAAGGTTTGATAAGTGACTACAAATTGCTTCCTAGATTTTAGCAAAGGTACCCATTACAGCTATTTGCTTACCCCATCCCCCTCCCAGAAATAATCTCATCTTAGACATTGCTGCATATTAATCTCCATAGATTTAACTTTTGGTTCAATATTTTTAAATATATAAAGTTGACCCTTCTGGATAAAGATAAAATTATACAAATGGTAAACTATATATATATATATATATATATATATAGTTTTCTATAACTTACTTATTTTAACTTAACCTTGTGTTTATTCATGAAACAATATACGGTTTTGTTCACCTTCTTGCTGTGTTCTGGTGTTCCGTGTGAACATATCACAGGTGATTTAATTGTTCTCCCATTTAAGGATATCAAAAGACTCCAATACTTGCTTTCACACATTTTTTTGTAGTGATTATTGCTGCGGATTTTGGCTTGAGTAAGACCCGATTTTCTTCACTGCACTCAGTTATGTGTGAAACTGTTGGATTGTAGCATGTGAGTTATTTTATCCTTAACAGATATTGCTATTTGGAGATGTTGAAATTTGAAAAAAAAATCACTTTATCTTCCTCAGTATTTGGTGTTCTCAGACACTTCAGTTTTTTTCCCATAACTTTTATTTTAATTGTATTTCCCTAATTTTTAAGAAAACTGAGGAAATCTTCCTACATGGTAGTGAATATTCAGTTTTCTATTTCTTGTAAATGATTTACTTATAGCACTGAGCAAGTTTTCATTTTTCAAAGAACTTCTAATACAAAGTAATTACTACAATATGCTAATAGTTGACTATTGTTTCACTAGTTTGTACTACTTTTTCTGCATCAACTACAATAATTTTATTCATTTGCCATATTCTTTTCTGGTTTTTTTTTTCTACTATGGACAAATTCCCCTACTATGGACAAGATTCTCTCTCCATTCTCCCTCCCTCCGTCCTTATCTCCTTTTTTCCTTTTCGTCCTGTCTTTGAAAAATATTTCCGTAGTACTACTATTCCAAGCACCATTCCAAAATGGCGAAACCATAGCTGTGAGCAAACAAGGTACCCAGGTGTTGGTGTTTTACATCATAGAGGCAAAATTGCCAATATATAAGCAAATAAGTAAACTGTGTGGCTTATGATATAGTGATACATGCTATGGTGAAAAGTAAACAGTCAAGAAGGGAGAGGAGGGTATTATGTGGCAGAGGAACTATGATATTGGACAGGATGTTGAGAAAGTCTTCAGAAGGTGCTTTACGCAGTGAGGGAACAGGCCATCCCTGTTTATGGGAAAGGAGAACTCTCAGCAGAGAACAGCTAGCTCCTGAAGGCACATGTTGAACAAACGGTGTCAAGGTCAGAAGTGGTCAGAAATACGGCTGAGAAGTGGGCGACTGGCACAGGTCATGGAAGGCCTTATGGGACCCGTAAGGAGGCTGCAATCACAAGGGTGCCATAGCAAGTCATTCACTTGCATTTCTGCCAGGTTCCCTCTGGCCTCCCTGCTGAGGGAAAAGGCTGTGTAGGTGCTAAAGTATGGAGAGAGTTCAGCAGGAACCTGGGAAGCAAGAATCCTGGCATCTTATTATGGTGGTTTGGCTATGCTTCTCTCTCATTCCTTAAAAACTGTTGTTAAGGTCATTGTACCCATTTACCAGTGAGGGACTAGGCTCAGAGGGGACTAGTCAGTGCTCTAACTAATAGGACTGGGACCTGTATTTAAACTTACTTACATTCTTTTATATATAGTTATATTTATAACTTACTTATATTCTCAGAAAGATTTCATGCTTCCAACGAAATTTTTTTGTTGTTTTTTGTTTTTTTGGGTTTTTTTTTGGCCTTATGTACTTGGAATTTGGTTGAAAACTCGGCTGTTTTGTTACAGCTCTTAGATACTCCCATCTATGTGACAGAGAAGTATTACCGTAAGGGAAGGAGAGCATACAGTGTCTCTACAATGCCCTTAGAAGTGTAAAGTGTGACAGCCACGGCTCTCTGCAGGCTCAGCACTGGGAGAGTATCCCGTGATGACAGAATTGTAACTGGAATCACTGGGGAATCATTTGTTGTTGTCATTGTTATTTTCTGTGGACTACTTAAGCTTTCAGGAAGGCTGTGACAATTTGTGGCTCCCCAGGTTCGGTTTTTGTAATTGTGCATTAAGGTAATTGCTAACATAATGTTTAATCAATAGACTATAAGTAGAATTTTGCATTTTAGGCTTTCAAAGATGTCTATAAATCCTAGGCCACCCTTGCTGCATGGCATATTTTGTGATGTGGTTTTTCCAACTGTGAGACTCGTATGACATAATAAAGATTTAAAGCAAGAGGGAAATTCAGACTTATTTAGTGGACTGTCTTTATTTTCTAGATATATAATCTGAGGCAAAGAGAAGCTGTTTACATTTCTTCATTTGTCCAGAACTGAGCAAAGATGCTGTGAAACACTCCAGCATATTTGACACCAAGCAAAGATGAGGCATGGGGTCACAGGTCTGTAATCCAAGTACTTGGGAAGCTGATGCAGGAGGATCGCCGCAAGTTTGAGGATAGCCTCATCCATATGTTGTTAGTTCCAGGTCAGCTAGAGTTCCATAGGGGAGACACTGTCTCAAAACAACAACCGGAGAAAGAAGGATGATGCTTTCTCGTGCTCAAGGATCCAGAATCTTACGCATGTGCCTTTTTGTCTTGGTGTTTCAAGTATGTTGTGTCCAGTTCTTTCTGGAGGCATTTGGAGTGCTCTGGGGCTTTTGATTGCAGGGAAATAGACTCCACTCATTTCCTCTGGGTGCTTACATAATGAATTATCAAATCTACTAGTTCGAGGCACACCTATGCGCTTCACAATGAAAATGTCTCCTTGTTCTACCATCTGCCTCCAGAAGTACTTACTGTTCCTCAGAGCAAAACACAACAGTAATAGTGGGAGGTGCGTTGGAATGATATGCTGAGAACACATGATCACATAATGCTGCTGGAGGAGGAGAGATCATACAGTACTTTATTCAAGGAGATAATTTTGTCTTTTGTTGTTGTTGTTTTTATTGTTGTTTGCCTTTAGACTGAAGACACACACAGTAGTGCAGCCAGGAACGGCTCTGTTACAGCTTTCATGGATGATACTGTTGGGCACAAATGAGATCTCTAGATTCGATTTACTCAGAATTTATGAGATACTTTGTTTGGTTGAGGTTCACTCCCAAACCATGAAACCCATGATAACATAAGAGGTTTATATGTGGATTTGCAGGAGTACCTTTCCAGTGAGTAAAATAATGTGGCCAGAGCCTCTTCCTGATGTCATGGTATATCTTGGATACAAGAATGATTATAAAGTTGCTTTGGGAATCTCAGAGTCAGAAGAAAAGCAAGTTGATTGTCCTTAAATGTACACATGTTATAGAAATGCCTCACAGTGGGAACTCTCCCTGCTCTTTAGCAGAACTGCTCTATGGTAGAATTGTGTTGCTTAGAAATCATGGGCTTAGGATAGACTCCAAAAGCATCTTTATGGACCACTCCACTTCTTTAGTACACTGTTTCTTCAGACAGGTCACAGGAAAAAGGACTTCTTTATAGTATTCATTTATTACTGACAGGCTCTTTTTGTCTCAAGGCTCTCCTAGTTCTTCGGAGTAACAGTATATCTGGAAATTACTTCTGAATCAGTGGGGTTGAAGCTTCCTAGGAGACTCCTTCCCTACAGACGACTTCATTTCTCTAAATTTTGGGAAGCAGTATTTACCGTAGACCACCAGGTTATCTCCTTGGCTTTAAACATGCAAAACCTACATATGAAGGCCTGCTAGTAGGAGTGGGGCTTTGAAGCTCCCACGTAGGGATCCAAACACCCTAAATGGTAGGATGGAAGAAGGCGGCACATGCAGGCTTTGAGAGAAGTAAACAGTATGACTACAGGCTGAACATTCCTACTCAGAAAACCTAAAATACTCCAAAACCTGAAGCTATTGATGCTGATTTAGAACTGCCGTAGTTGGCCATATGAGACTGAAGGGTCATTAGGAGTCTTGTATAAAATTAAGTACACGTTCTATGTATAAGGTACATACGGAATGAATGAGTTTTGTACAGTCAGTTATATCAGAGGCATCTCAGAAGACAGGTATAGGCACCATAGTTGCCTTACGTAATGGAACTTGTTGGGTGTAGTGGGGCATGATTTAATAGCAACACTTGGGTGGCAGAGGCAGGCAGATCTCTGAGGGCTTGAAACCAACCAGGATTTCATTGTAAGTGCCAGGATAGCCAGGGTTACACAGTGAGCCCGTCTCAAACAACAACAACAACAATAATAATAACAACAAGGAAATAAAACCAGTCTCCCCCTATGTCAGTTACTTCGCTTGGGAACTACCAATTTGGCTTTAGTGAAACTTAAAGAGGAGCAACCAGAGCCCTGTGCTCTTCTGAACATTAAATATCATCTTCAATACTTGTTTACGTAGGACAATTTCAGCTCACGGTACTATGATTTAAGTTGTAACAGGTCATGGGATGTGCATTTCAGCTACTGTTTAAAAGTTATTAAAATGATTGTTTTTGTTTCTAGCTGTTCCACTAGGGATGATTTACCCAAGGGTCTCCAATTTGCCCCTCTCATCTTATGTCCATTTGTCCTTCTGCTTTCTCCTAACCACAGCTGCAGATGGCAGACAGTACACTAGTTACTACCCAGACTGATGTCCCCTGTAGTATGCTCAATAAATGTTTCTCCTTTCTAAAAAGAAAATGACAGAAAAAAGCATCTCACTAGAATGAATGAGAAAATCATCCCATCTAAATGACTCCCACCTGCCTATGTGGAAACAATCTATCATGTTCTGTAGCTTTCATATATCTGCTCTCTCTCTCTCTCGCTCTCTCTCTCTCTCTCTCTCTAATATATATATACTAGACATCTCAGGTCTTGGGTCTCAGCCTGTAGAATTTCTAGAGAACCCTCATGGGAGGTTAGCTGTTCCTGAGGTACACCCAGAAGCACCAGAGAGTATGAAAATCTCAATGTGGCCATATACTAGCTCTGTGTCCTTGGACAGGCTGTTCAGCTGGAGTCCCATTTCTTTGGTTCTGAAAAATAGAGAGCAATAATCATTTTTTCTTGGAGGGTGAGTGGGAGGACTGATACAACAGAGGTCAAGCAGTTGGCATTGGACTATCCACACAACAGATGCTCAGTAAATACTCTACTTGTGCTTTGAAGTCTCACCAAGGCTTCAAAAGTTGGCAGGGTGCCATCATGAGAATCACACAAAGCAAAGCATAAAACGTCTCTGAATTTTTTAGCGCTGACATCCATTCAGGATGGACTATCACTACCTCTTTTTTTTTCCCTTAAAGTGTGCTTATGACCACAACAGGAGAGCAGAAACAGTTTGATAGTTTCCTTTGCCATGCTTTCTTTAATTTTACAACAAAAATCTGTCTTTTTAATTGTCTAAATGACTTTGCAAGGCATCACGCCTCAAGCATCAGGAGTATACACTGAGTACCTGGTTGGTTGGTACCTATAGCCAGACTTATTACAGAGTGGTCTTCTGTGTCATAAAATCCAGTGTCACATGCTATGACTAATCTTTCCAAGGTGAAGAAAATAGAAACAGACAGGCCTAGGGGTGAATGCCTTTAATCCCGGCACTCTGGAGCCAGAGGCCAGTGGATCTGTGAGTTCAAAGATAGCCTGGTCTACACATAGTGAATTTCAGTACATCGAGGGCTACATAGAAGAGACCCTTTCTTGTTTGGGGGCGGTGAGGGGCACAAATAAGATACAGTGAAGGAGAGGGACTGATCCATATGTGGGAAATCCTTTCATTTCTAGGTGGTTTTTTTTTTTCTTTTTTCCCCCGAAACAAGGTTCCTCTGTGTAGTTTTGGTGCCTGTCCTGGATCTCACTCTGTAGACCAGGCTGGCCTCGAACTCACAGAGATCTGCCTGGCTCTGCCTCTCAAGTGCTGGGAATAAAGGCATGTGCCATCGCTGCCAGGCTCTAGGTGGTTTTATTGATGGGTTTCAGTGAGACCTGGCATTAGGTAAAGAATTAAAAAGAAAAACAACTTCCTTCCACCTGCTGAGGCTTGACTCTTCTCTCTTTTCTAGGCTCAGTCCCGTTGCTATTCTTTTTCTCTTCTTATCTGTCTCTGTCTTGGGGTTGTGGAGGAAGAAAGGGCAGGGAGGGAGGTGTAGGGAGGTCAACTGAACTCTTACCATTTCCCTTCCTGCTCACTTGGTGGAGTTGAGAATCTTGGGGCTGATTCGCTAGGCAGCTTCGGCACTGCCAAGCTTGGAGGAATGAAGAAGCCGCCAATGGTTGGGGAAATCGAAGCTCCTAGTCTCCCTTCCTTCCTACTTTGAACGCTGCCCTAGAGCATTGGAGACACTTGTCACCATTGAACAGTTGATAGCAAATGTGCTTTCTCGGGGATGGGGAGGCTACTTGAAAACTTGTGTACTGTTCAAGAGTAAATATTCAGTGAAAGGGTTCTGGCTGCTCAGTTCTACCAAAGTGATGCGAACTTCAAGTGTCAGTAACTAAGCAACCCAGAGGCAAAACAGAAGGACCTCAGGTTCGCTTCTCTCTTTTCATGTTTTTTTTTTCAAGCATTTACTTGTCAGAGGAATATAAATGGGTTTGTTCTTTGATATGATATTCATATTTTGAGATCTAAGTGGGGGTGGGAAAACAAGTACCAACTTCTCCCTGAACCCTGCCCCATGTGGAGTATTAGTGCTGAAGACATTTTGAAGGCTGTTGTGCAGAACACACACACACACACAAACACACACACACACACACACACACACACACCTTACCCTTTGGCTCATACAAGCCACTCAACTCTTAGGAATGCATTTTCACATCTTGCACCCAATATTTTTGCCTCAGAAATTACAGTGCTCGGTAACATATGGCTAAGAGGTGATTCCTTGTGACAATCTACCTGGTCAAGGGGAGGAGAGTAACGTAGCTTTACTGTGCTCCCCATGGAAGCAGCCATATTTAAGCTACAAGCCAGAGAAGTGGAGGTGTGCTTTGAGGGCTGTCTTCCACAGACTTGAGCAACACGGACAGGTAAAATTTCCCTGCTCCTCCATTTCACACCCACTCCCTGTTTCCCATTTGCTGATTTCTCATGGAACTCTCTATGCCCTTCACTCATATTTCAATCCGGGTCTCTACCTATTGCTGCCCCCTCTTGGCCTTATTATATTCTTGTTGAGGGATCGTGTAATTTTTCTTTTTCCTAGGAAAGTCTATGTTTATCTATTTTGTTATAGGTTAGTCTGTTTTGGGGTATTTGAGGTATTTTGAGAAATTCATCTACTTTATACACCTATGTAATAAGGAGAGGCAAGAGGCCTTTTTCCTATGTCCTAAGTCATTGAAAGCTGAGAACATGGGATTTCTTGCTGTTCTGTCAGAAGCAGCTGTAGTTTCCCAGCTGAGCATCTAGAGATGTTCGGTGAAGAAGGATGTAAGGCAAGGAATCTGCATTTGTCTTACGAGACGGACTTTTGGCCGTTCTGAAATAGGAAGGCTTTCCAGGTGTGCTGTCACGTGGGGAGCCCTCAGTGTCGTACTTCCTGGGGAACTCCTTGGGTTTTTCCTGAGTAGTCCTTATTGGTCACCTCTGTTTCAGCAAGTTGACTTGTGTTAGCAATAAATCTTCTCAGAATTTTCCCTGAGGCATGTATGGTTGATCTCTGGACCGGGAGGATCAGATGTTGAAGTCTAAAAGGTTGATGGAAACTCCATGTCTCCTCTCCCCAATGCCACGTAGACATGTGCTGAAGTTGGACCGTCCTTTTCCCTATGACCCTTCCTTTCCTTTCTCCTATTTATGGAGGCAGCAGGAAAGCCGACCCCTCAGCAGCCTTTGTGTGTGCCTTATGTTTCATAAGGTATTGTAAGATGACATGCCCGTCCATGCCTGTGTAACAGTGGCAGTCACGTCCGTCCTGCAGGCCTCCAGGTGGCTTTGGTGATGACATACCTTTATCCACAGAGACCCTGTAATCACACGTATCACAGTGCCATCCTGTGATCCCATCACCATGAAGCATTTGTGTTCATGCATTTCCACCTAGAATCTCCATTTCCCCCACATTCTTCTTACTGCCATCCCTCTGAGTTCTCTTATGCTTTGTTATTCAGTCAACCCCATAGTCTCCAGAAGTGGAAAAGCGGCAATCGTAACAAGCGATGGGAATGATAGCAGTAGAATCATTATGGGCCACTGTGCTAGCCACACACGCCCAACACTTCCTAGGAGCTATTCCCCACTCTTGCAGAACTTACTGAGGGCTCTTCCTGTGTGTGGATGCGATGTACACAACCTAGAGGTGCCCATGACTGTGCCTTTGGAGTAAGGTACCAGGTGAAGGATGTGAGAGTCAAACCTGTAACTCTCCAGTCTCCTTCCTTTGCAATGTGTTGTCTGACAAGACAAGTTAAGTATGGTCACATACAATGAAAGCAGCTCATCTTTCCTTGAGCTTCCTGCCAGTGTCCTTTGGAAAAGCAATTGTGATCTGGAGAAGTATTAATTTGCTCATGGACAGCAGCTTGTACATAGATAGAGGATAGAGCTAGAAGGACGGGATGTAATATGTAACTCCATCCCCATGTCGCTTAAGCAACTAACACTTTGGTGCCTTTTGGGTGTAGCTGTGAGGAGCTGGGTATGGATGGTTCAATTGCTGGTTCATAATTAGGTGCCAACTTGTTAGAAGTTATCAGAGAAATTGCTGAAAGCTTGTTTTCATCTGTCTTAATGTGTCACATTTCCCCTGATGGCTTGAAGCCACGGGTGCCAGCCAGCTCAGTTGCCCTTTCCTGTCTTTTCAGCCACTGTTGGATAGTCAGTATGTGATGCCATTTTGAACTTCCAGCTTTGGGGTGACTGGCCATTATGCATTAGAATAGCCACTGGGATTCTGTCCTCTGTCTCATCCATCTATTTTTTTTTTAAATTCTCAGGGGGGAGGATTGAAACATTGGCCTTTAATATCAGTTAAAACTTTTAACTGCCTTTCTCTTTTTCTTGAGAATTTCTTTGACAGTTACTAAATTATACACAACTTATAGATCAGTACCTGGTGTGATCTTACCAGATCCAGTTCTTTCTTTTGAACAGTCTACAAGTATCAGACAGTGGGCATGGGGGATCTTCCATGCTGGTTAAAGATGGAACATTCTTGGACTTAATATGATGAATTTGTTGCTTTTGCTTTTAGTATATCTTTTGACATATTAATATATTTCTTTAAAAAATATATAGTTACTTGATGTAGATGCCTTGAAGTGCTGATGAGGTGTTCAGAGTGGTCATTTGGTCATGTTAGTCATGTAAAGTCACCTTAAACTCTATTGTGATCTTTGTCCTTAAAGTTGATTATTTAACTTACTCAAAGCATATATTTGCATAATGTGAAATACTGGTTTAATAGTGTCATAGAGTATAAATCTTATTCTCTTTTTTTCCATTTCCTGTATTATTTGTGCATTTCTTTGTCTATATGTCCACTAATTGAGATTATGTTTAGCGTAACATTTTTGGTTGTGAGGGACTTTGCAATGAACTACATAAACATGAAGAAATATACTTCTTTAGTCAATGATGATATGTAGCCAATCTTTAGACAGCTTTAAGAAGAACAGTGGATCTAGCCTGAAGTATTCTTCACACAGAAAGCATCTCTTTCAGTTTTATAGCACCCGCCCTCAAGTGCACATATTTCCTAAGGACCCTGAGGTTCCCTTTGGGGCTCGGGACTTCACTAGATCAAACCTAAATTTAAGAATAAGGAACATTGAAAGGATGAAAAGAAATCAATAAGAGCAAATGGAGCACATTCACAGTTTTACAGAGAAGCCTGTTAGGCTGACAACACACCTTGGGATGAGTTTGGTTAAGATCCATCAGGGCTCGTCATCTGACGGTGAATAACAGTCCTTCTCAGAAGGCCAAGCTCAGCACCAGGGTTGTTCTGGTTTCCTTACTCATTATATTTCTTTCTGTAAATGTTTTTCTGACACATAAGTTTCCTTTTTGTCCTTCTAAGTCCTGAGGCAGGATTGGATAATTCCTTCAGGGTTCCAGTCTGCAGCATGACAGAATGTCTTGGGAACTGACTGGTCCTCCTGCCAGTGCCAAGGTACTGGGCTTTCTGACTGATAAGGTTAACGCTCATTGATGATACATTTAGCCTCAGGTCTGAAAATGTCAGGATAATTAGTATTCAAAGATGGCAGGCTTTCCCTAATGAATCTGAGAGAACACGGGGATGGATGCTGGTGGAGGAAAGAGCAGAAAGAATTGGGAGAGCTTACATAACAATGTAAGACGTTGGCAATGTTGACGATTTAAACCATGAAGCTTTGTTAATGCTGCATTTTGGAGTCCAAGTTGTGTTCATCATCATCTGGAATCAATGAGAAATATTCATTTTGTACATGTTCGGTGCCAAGCCTTATGCTGGACACCGTGGCAAGGGAAAATAAAAATATACTACCTGGCTTCATGAGGCTTCCACTCCATGACAACAAACCGTGTTGTTGACTTTCACTTGAGGGTTTAGTCTCTCATATAGACACTTTAACTCTTCCAAGATGACTTTTAATTGTTTTGAGGTAACCCTAGTGAGGTAAGCATGGCCATCCCTATTGTGTTTCTTATCTTCTATAAGACATCAATATTCAAATATTTCCTTTTGTCTTGGAGGAATGGCGGCAGTTGGAAAGGTTAGAGGGGTACAGAATAGTGAGGTGCTATCTATAAAAGGATAAGTGCTAAATGCAATGCAAAAAATATTTTAAAAGGATAAATTGCCTCTTTTTCCACTTGCTTCAGGGATATTGACATTGACTCATTATGCATGGGCCCTGTAATGACGTTGATGGGTCTTGGGGTCATTATTACTTCAGATATTACTCATCTACTGTGTTGAACCCAAGATTTCAATGGCCTGAGTCAAAGGAAGAAGAAATCTCTGCCATTCTTTTGTTCAGAATTCTCCAACCCAAACTCATTGCCTGTTAAGTATAAAAAATATAATATTGAGAGAAAAATTCAAGTTTCATAAGTGATATTGAGAGTAGGGTGCTATTTATATAATTAAAAACATCCATACTATTGTATGTTGCTTACAGATCACACACACACACACACACACACAGTTTCATGTATGGGAAATGCAGTGTAGTCTTCAGTTGTATGGGTGAGAAAGAGAGAGATACAAAGGATAAGGAGATTCTGTTTTAGAAGTATTCATGTTTTACTTCTTAAGAGAAAAGGCAACACTAAAGAGGGAATATTCCATATGTGTTAGTTTTCTTAAATTAGTGAGGGTACAGATATTCATCTCATTATTCTCATTTTTTTTTTTTACAAATTTCATTTTTCAAAAGTTCTATATACAGAAGAGGGAAAGTGTTTTAATGCACATATTACATTTATTTACTATCTATCTATCTATCTATCTATCATCTATCTATCTATCTATCTATCTATCTATCTATCTATCTATCTATC
>CABHPQ010172349.1:20196-50164 GCA_902168405.1 Peromyscus aztecus
TCTCTCTCTCTCTCTCTCTCTCTCTCTCTCTCTCTCTCTCTCTCTCTCTGCAATAGGGTCTTTCATCCTATCCTGACTCTCCTTCACTTCATCACACAGTGATAGCTTCCATGCTGCCATCTTTCCTGGAAGTCAAGAAGAGCTTCACTGAAGACTAAGGGCCTTGAAGTGGTGTAAAGCAGCATTCTTATCTAGTATACCATGGTAGGATTCACAAGGCCTGTGTTCTTGTGTTGGCTCTGCCACAAAAGTCTATGTGACCTAAAATAATTTACCCTTAAACTCGCCAAGTTAATATTTTTGTGCATGCAAATTAACATAGTTACACATTACCCATTCTTCTTGACTTTTGTTCCTGTAATTGTATGTTTGGAGGTACACGTTTCATATAATTTACTGTAGCACAGTGCTCACATGTGTATTCTAAATTTCAATACATCTAGGCTCACTGTACTATTGCATGCAAGGACACATGCTTGGAAATCACTCTAGTCCTAATCTTTAAGTGGTTAATCAATAAATTCAGCACATCTATGCTATGTAACACTGTGGTGGTATTGTGTTCCCCAAAATATTGTGTACCTTAATAAACTTATCTGGGGTCAGAGACGGAACAGCCACAATATTAAACAGAGGTTAGGCAGTGGTAGCACTTTAATCCTAGCATTCCAGAGACAGAAATCCCTCTGGATCTCTGTGAGTTCAAGGCCATATTGGAAATGGCCAGGCATGGTGACAACGCCTTTAATCCCAGAGAGTGGTGGTAGAAAGCAGAAAGGTATATAAGGCGTGAGGACCAGGAACTAGAAGCATTTGGCCTGGAGAAGCATTTGGCCTGGTTAAGTGTTTGGCCTGGTTAAGCATTCAGGCTTCTAGCAGCAGTTCAGCTGAGACCCATTCTGAATGAGGACACAGAGGCCTCCAATCTGAGGAAGCAAGACCAGCTGAGGAACTGGCAAGGTGAGGAAGCTGTGGCTGGTTCTGTCTCTCTGAACATTCAGTGTTCACTCCAATACCTGGCTCTGGGTTTGTTTTTGTCAATAAGACTCTATAAGATTCATGCTACATAACACCATTGGACTACTCTAAAGCACGTGGATTTTAAATACATGTTTGTAGTAGGTAGCCATTCCAACCATGATCTGGAAGTTCCAACCCCCATTGAGGCTTCGGTAACTGTCACGCCTACAAGGCAGGGCCAAGAGAGGACCCTGAAGACCCAAGATCCGGATGCACCATCTCTCTTGGTTCCTGGACCCTGGACGCTGGAGGTAGACCGAGCAGAGTTCTCCAGAAAACACCGCCGGACTGCGCTACGTCTTTCCCAGACCCTGCAACCTACCCATCCCGTCATTTGTAAGTTACCCCACTAAATAAACCTCCCTTTTAACTATGTGGAGTGGCCTTAATAATTTCACCAATACATGTTAATGCCCATGGGCAAAAGTTATCCTCAGCCTTGAGAAAAGCCTTTTTGCAGTGGACAATGGTGAACATAGATGCTCCACTTTCAGTCTACTGGCTCAATGATGTTTTCAGTGTCATCTTCTTTCCATCTTTGTAGTCTACCATGCTCCATGTTGGCTTTCCCCTCAGCCCTATGGCAAGGAAGATGTAGCAGGTCTAGATGTCAGAGAAGAATACCAAACGTCTAAAGGAAGTCGAGAAGAAACCTTTTTCTGGGGTGTTTTGTCTTACAAACTACTTAGGCTACTTATTCTCACACCCCAGTGTCCAGAAGTGGTCACAGAGCCCATCACTGTCATAATTACGGAACCCATGAAGATTAACTTTAGATGCATCCTACTCAAGCCTGGAGCTTGGCCAGCCATATAAGATGTTGGTTCATTATTCCTGTAAGGCTCATTAGTGTGTGTGTGTGTGTGTGTGTGTGTGTGTGTGTGCGTGTGTGTGTGTCTGTCAGGGAATAAATGGAGAGAGAGTATGTGTATTCTCTAAGAAAATCAAGAGATGGATTGGTTTGTGAGTAGACAGCTCACAATGTCAACTCCTAAGAGCGTCCTTACATGCTCTGAAGTAGCTCAGTGACCTTCTGCTCAAGGACAGCCCACTATGATTAACTTCCCAGTAAGCTGAGTTAGTTATGGATCATAAACACCCCGAGAATGGAGATAGACATTTGTTCATGGGTTTATTAATTATTTATGTCTTGTCTTCTTTCCGAAAGGACTCGAGATGACTTACAGCAAAGCTGTGAACAACAGAAATCTTAAAAACCACAGTCATAGAGCTGATATCAGATGATTAAAAGGCAGCAATAAAATCCTTCCTTTTACTTTTCATATACCTAGATGGGTGCTTTGCACATTAACACCGTTTGTGAATAAATATTTAATTAAATAAATGGCTATGCCTACTCTTGGCAGAGAGCATACACTTTCTGAAATGCTGACAGAACCACTCTGCAATTAGCAGCCAGTGCTTCCTGGGGGAAAGGCTTCAGAGCGGCTCATCAGGCTAGGGTTGAGCAGAGTTTTCATGCTAAGGGTAGACAACACAGATGATGCTCGACCTTGCTATTGGCATCCACATATAGATGATCTGTGTCCTTACCCTGGTCTTCCCAGTGAGACAACCTCAGTAGTATAGTTTCTTCTAGACAGCAGTATCTAAAACATTCCCCATCAGGAAAAAGCATGTGTAGATGAATATAGATCCTGCTTTATCTCTGTTACCCTGGTATATCCAAGAGGCTCTGTGAGAATCTTCCTGTCAGCTTAACCCTAAGGTAGGTAATTAGAACCCCCTAAATTTCCTCTCTGTATTCTCTATCCTAACCCTATCATCCAGGACAGAATAAACATACTTATTTACTTAATTTATTTACTAATGTAAATAAATGAAATTAATAATGTGTTTTTTGCTGGCGTTTAAATTCTAAGAATAGAGAAAGCTTCCAGTCATAGACAGTTCTCCAATGCTTAGAGTCTAGACATTGGGAGATCTGCTTCTGGTGATGGGAAACCAGGTAATTAGGGCCAATCTTCCCACAGGAACAATGAAAAAAAAGAGGTATCAGATATGAAAAGCATCTCTTCTGAGGCTTAAGTAATTAGTAAGACAGTGACTAGAGACTGGAGAGAAGGAAGCCCAAGGGGGTGAGGCTAGCTGGCCCTTGGGGCTGCTTCCCCTTCCACAGCTCTCCTATTTCTGCAGGAGGGAACTCAAAATCTCAGAAGATAAACAAAGCTGTGCGGTTCACAGGCTGGTGAGGTCAATATCTGAGGTAAAGCTTTACCAAGAAGCAGAGAATCTGCCAAACTCCTGCCTTTTTGTTGAGGTCTTAAGGTTGTTCTTTCTAAGAGTAATGGTAGATGGGAATTCATTGCTTAGTGCTGCAGATCAAACCCAGGACCCTGTGCATATTAGACAAGGGTTCTACCATGGATATAAGTATGTAGCCTCTCCAACCACACCTTGTTTTGTTTTTATAGGATATTACTATTTCACCATGTAGCACTTTGAACTTGCTTTGTATTCCAAGCTGGCCTTGAACTTGTGATCCTTCTGTCTCTGGAATTACAGGCCTGAACCAATACTCCAACCGTTGGGAGTAGATTTTGTTTCATGTCAAGCTTTGATTGAACTGAAGTCATTGGGAATGCTTCCCATGGTCTTTATCCAGAAGCAATTTTATAATTCTTTTAGGAAGAATATTTCTGATTGAAGAGTCTTACATTTTGTCTGTGTTTTCTGTGTAACTATGCAGAAACATAAATTTGTTACTACAAACCAGGAGAGGCAAGGGGCAAAACAGTTAGACCCATGGAGACTCCAGATAATGGAGTTAACAAACATGGACATCAAAATCCTTATGATTAAAATGTTCAAGATGGACTAGTGTGGTGGTACATGCCTCACGTCCCCACACTCAGGAGGCAGAGACTGGCAGATCTCTGTGAGTTCCAGGCCGGCTACGGTGAGACTTTGCCTCAAAAATAAGATTAAACTTAAAAATGTCAAGGAAAGAAAAGGCAAGAATAAGAGATTGTGGCAGAAATAATATTTAACGAGTAACTGGAATTTTCCCAAGGACAAAAATTTCAAGCCAGAGACTCACTCTATGCAACAGTTGTACAAACATTGACAATAATAAGAGACAGTAGTCAGAAATAAGAGAAGGGAGAAAGCAGCTGAGAGTGAGCAAGAGGAAAAATAGAAAGCAAACTGTGATGTGGTCGTTTAAAATCAAATCCATGAGTAACTACACTTGAAGTCAACCTGGTGAAAAATTCCAATTTGAATTTTGAATTCCAATGTTGAATCAGGTCAAAAATATAAACTCCAAACCTAAGTATCATGTTCCTTATAGGAAATGTGTCTTAAAATACCCAGCAACCCAGACTTTTAGACACGAGAAAACTAAGTTAGGGTTTCCAGGGTTGAAACATTGTAAAGGATGTTTGGGGCTCCTGCACCACAGGGCTGCTTCATCTATCTGGTAGACCAGTTGTTAAGGGAGAAACTGATGTATTAGGCTATTGTGTAAACTCTGACTTCAGACATTCTTGTGCTACTCTGTATTAATAAGTCGAGCCGGTGAATAAAGCTTTCTAGTGCAATATGATGTTGCTATGTTTTCAACTATCGGATGTCTCCCATCATAGTGTGATATGTAAGAACGGAAGAATGCATGCCCCTTTAAGTGATGGGATAAATATTGAACATCAAGGCAAACTTGGAATTAGCCAGGAGAGTTGCCTATGTTTTCTCAAGTTGTTAGAAACGGTGTACTGTTTGGGCACTGTCAGTGATGACTGTGTCCTGGAAAGGCCGAGGAGGTCATATAAACACAAAGGAAACCATCTCCACAAGCGGGGCTCAGGGAGAAGTGAACTAATACTCAGATCCACTTGGATGTGCAAACAAGATTACCCAATCTCTCCAGAAGTCTGTCCCAGACTTTAAAGTGTGCATCTCTTTAGTCCCTGACACCAAGGGAATATGGGTATTGAAGGATAAAGGAAAATTTTCAATAGCACTGTGATTGCTATTAATAATGAAAACTAGCCATTGGGATGGAATTCAGCTAAATAGTCATTACTCTGATACCATCTGCAATATAGTTCAATATAATTAATGCTTTTAATCATTCTAATAATGGTCATGGTATTATTATTAGAGTGATTATTTTTATCCTAACAGGGCAGTGACATCCCCTCTGCACAGGATGCCTGCTCTGTGTGCTGAGGGCCAGAGGGCACTGGATGAAAGACAGCTTTGGGTTTAATAGCACCTCCTCCGCCTTCCGTTCCAGCTCATCTGCACTTCAGTTTTAATTAAATTGTGCTTTCATGTCAGCGATTGCTCCATCTACTTTATGAAAACAATAAGGTTAATTCATTTGGGACTCCTTTCAAACAGTGACTCCAGTCTCGGGATCTAAGACCATTTGGAACAGAAGAAAAAAAAAAACATATGTTGTATCCATGGGAATCATGAGGTGATTTATTAACTGATTCTGTGGCATCTCCCTGTACCTCTAATATTTACCAGGGTCAAATTCCCCGATAAGCCTTTTAGAATTAACTTGGAAAGGCAAGTATCTGGAAGGGTAGCCTTGGGGTACTGTATTAATTTTTCCATTGCATTAAGTCCTGTCCTATTTTTAAGGTATCAGTGAACCACTGAAGAATATGTTCAGGGTATCTTGTGTAAAAGGACAGATCATTTTAGTAATTAAAAAAAAACCCACTTTCCCCTCCAATACATCATTTACATCCATATTTAGGATTGAAATCTCAAAATCCTATGAGTTGGATTTCTTCAAAGTAGAGGATGCTCTTTGGTTGAAATGTTGCCTGCAAGATGATTCTTTCCTTCATATGACACGTATTACATCTACCACTGTTTTGGCCAAGGACCATATGATGGATGGAAAATGGAAGCTGTATGACCAGGCATTTTTCTATGCTGGGTACATGCTGAGATTCAGTGAAGAGAACAGGAAATCATTTTTGATGAGTGAGAATAAAGTAGTTATTCTGTGCTGCCTTCACTGAGTCCACCACAATTTCTTGTTTTTTTTCTACCCTTAACATTTTAAGATTATTTTTTTGCATTTAAGATCAATTAAAATCATCATTAATTTTTATCCAACCCAACTGTTGATGAGAATGAAGACAAATCATACTAGACACAATTCTGGTCTCAGCAGACATGTCCTGGTGAGAGTGTGTCAGTGACATGCCATGGTATGGGCTGCATAGAATCGTATGCCTTTATACGATGCTTCTCAATTCTGGCAGTTACTAACCATGTTCCTTTACTCTTCGTTATCATTTGAAAACTGGACCTTCATTTCTCTCTAGAATGTGCGATCTATTAAAAACCCAATAAGATTCAATATACATCTAATAATCATAAACTAGGTAAACATAGTAAGCCATTAATGGGATTTATATTATGCAAGTAATCATGAGCACCTACAGCATAAATATGACCAACATTGCTCTTCTTATTCATTGAACCATTGATTTCCCCACAAAGGAAAACAAAACAGAGACTTATGTTGCTGTAACAAGCATTTAACCATGGGAGTCCTTCTTTTTCTGTTCCGTGATTTTCCAGTGAGAAAAAAATGACATTCTCAACCTGGCTCTGCCCTGTGAGCCAAAAAGGAAATAATTCCAGCTTTTTCCATTTGGGTATTTTTGCCACATCAACTCTTTTCCTAGATTAGCCAGGGGCTGTCAGAGTAGGACTCTATCAGAAACTAAAATATCACAGCAAGAAACATTTTCTTTTCAAGAAACACACACACACACACACACACACACACACACACACACACACACTTAGACCTTAGAAATAAGGGTAGTATACGCATATTCTCTAATTATCCGCAGACTTGAGGACAGAGATTTAGTTTGTTAATTTTGAACATCCAAAGGTTTTATTCAGGAAAAAACTGGACAATCCAAGGCCATCGCAGCAGGTGGTGACAGAACGGTGTTTAGTGTCCCCTGTGTGTTGCCATACAAGAGAGCAAGTGAGATGAGAAATCCTGCTTCAACCATATAATTGAAATTGCCCAGCAATGTCTCGTTTCTCCTTTGACTGCAGCATCCATGGATGGCTGCTCCAGCTCTCATAGCACCGTTCAGCCCCCTTTGCAGTGAGGGGAGGGTCACGGTTTTCACACTTCCTTGGAGGGTGATTTCATTGATCTCCTTGCCCTCTGTCAGGCTAGAAGTGACTTTCACGAAAGCAGAGTCAGATTTTGGCTCATCACTGAAACACAGCACTCCAGCATAGGGTGGGACTTCAGTAAATATCTGTTCAGCGGATGAACTTTCAACCCCCAGGGACACAGGATTGGTGATATTCCAGATAAAACACCACGGTGGGCAGAGTCAGTGGCAGTATATGGTGAGGAATTTGGGGATGAGATGATCTGAGTTATTCAGATTCCACGAAGAGGCATGCCTAATTCATGAAACCAGATGTGGTTGTCAGCTCCCACGGCAGCTGTCGGGTAGCACTACCAGCAGCAGCAGCAGTGTTATTATTCAGGGCTATTTCTGTGCTGGGTGCTTTCTATGTATTAGCCCTTATCTCTGAGAACTATTTCGGGTGAATCTTATAACCCCTGTGTTATAGCTATAGAGACGAGGTAGGAATATAAGAAATTGAGTTCAACGCTGCTCCAAATACACTCCCTCTCCTCCCCAAGACTGGCTTAGCAATCCTATTTTCTCTCTAGAAAGAATTCTGCTCCAAAGGCAGTTTAAAAAATCATGGCACCCTGGTGGATGCGATTTGGGTTGATCTCCATTGGTGGCCATTGCATGGATTTATATTGTTGTTGTTATTGGTGTGTGTGTGTGTGTGTGTGTGTGTGTGTGTGTGTGTGTGTTTTGCATCACTGTGCCCAGACCTTAAAGTTCCACTAAAGTCAGCCTGAATGACTGCTCACACTGGCTTCTCAAGGCTCATCAGTTCAACTGACTTAGCTTGGAAAAAGTGACGGCTTTAGTTTCTTCAGCATTAATAATTCTAGCGCAGATGTTAAGTGGCAGGAAACAGTTTTCAGTGTCTTAGCTCTTAGATTCCTTGCATCTACGTTATGAGCACATCTTCTCATTTTGATGGCATTGACTTTATAGATCTGCCAGGTTGTGAAAGCTTTTGATCCCAATTATGTCTAGTTCCTTCCCCTAGGGCAGTGGTTCTCAACCTTCCTAATGCTGCAACCCTTTAATACAGTTCCTCATGTTGTAGTGACCCCCAACCATAAAAATATTTTAGTTGCTACCTCATAACTGTAATTTTGCTACTGTTAAAAATTGTAATGCAAATATTTTCAGAGATACATGTTTAGCAAGGGGGTCATGACGCACAGGTTGAGAACTATTGCCCTGGCGCTTCTAGTATGCTTTTATGCATAAGATGGACACTTTAAGAGCCTGTTGTAAAGAATTCAGCAAAAGAAGGAGTGGAAACCCCTTTGCTATTTTCAGACATAGGAAACTTTCTATTTTCAGACCCATGTGTCCAAGAGAAAAGCTAAGAAGGCCAAATGCTGGTGCTTAGCTACTTTGGGTCTCCACTGGTGAGAGATGTAAGTTGGTTTTTCTCAGCGTTATGTTGTAACATCTCAGAGTAGCTGTATTTTGTGTCCTCACAAATATTTGTTGGGGGAGTGTATAGGAATTTCAAATAGGACTTGATTTCATGCACACTGGCAGCTTGCACATACCTCCTGTGGATTGGTAGAAGTGATTCCCCAGACCTAATCCAACACAGGGATTTGCGTTTCCCTGTTTCCAGCCCCATCCATTCCATTTCCTTCTGTTCATTCCCCTCCATCGATTTTCACATGTGGATCACACCGGGCTTTCCCTGGATCTCTACTGCTTTTACTCACCCACTTCCTTTTCCTTTATCACCCTGTCATTTATCCAATTCAACTTCATCTGGACAGCATGCAGACTGGCCTGAATGTATGTCCTGGGAAGTTAGAGAGTGCCGGCCCCTAGTACCATGTGGAGAGCAACATCAGCAAGGCAGGGAGGTACATAATCAAGATGTCATTTGGGGGTGGTTGTAGTAAAGGGTCAGGAGCCGCCACGGCTGTCAGTGTTTCACTGCTAACAGCGAGAGGGGCGACTCCTACGTCAGGTCAGAGAAACAGGACAGGGCTGTTTCTCCCACTAGGAGAGATTCTAACTGATACCACCTACACAGGAAACACAAGCAAATTGGGGGAAACAGAGAAAATGGTTACTCTAGAATACAAACTAAGAATAAATCTGTACTTAAAATCAGCCTCTTTTCATTTCACGGTTTACGTCTAAGAACTGTAATGAAGGTTTGTGTACAGTTCCTCATTTCATAACCATCCTATGAGGTAAGATTATCACGTGTCCTTTTCATTGACAAGGAAATAAAGCTTCAAATAACTAGTAGGTTTTGAAACCTATTCAAGGCACAAAGTTTTAGTCACTCTGTTTCATTTGCTCAGCTAGGGTAGACTGGTCCTTTTAAACCACCATTGAGAATGATGCACTTGTTTTTAATTGTGTTGCATCCAATGTTGCTCTTGTGTTTAACTTAATGCCAAGAATTTGGGCAAAGAAGACCTGGGAGAGGTTTACTAGTTATTCTGTTTGTCTTCCTCTAAATAAGAAGAAAATAGCAAGGAAGCAAAATAACTGCTTTGAATTTAAACAAGTCTACTAAATTATCTTGAATAGTGCTTATCACATAATAAATAGATTCACCCTACATACATGCAAAAAACAAAACTCCCAAACTACCATCAGTCCATTTTCTTATGAGTTAGCTCTTGAGGGCAAAGATAGAAAATGGAATGGAGAAGGTAGATGCAGTGATGGGAGAAGGAAGGAAGAAAAGAGGAACCAGGAGAAAATATTCCTGAAGAATATATACTCAAAGGATACGCCTCCATCATCAAGGAGGTGGGAAGAAGGTGTGCCCTGAAGTCCCAAGCTTTCTCTCTCCACCTTTATTTTTATCTTGTACATTCAAGAGGACATGTGAAATATTGTCAAGTGGGAGAATGGAAGACACCATCAGAGAAAACCATGACTTTTCATTTTGGCAAGAATCAATCCTAAAGGAATCCCATTTTTCAAATGCAGTGGGGGCTGAAAGGCATTCTCTGGGACTTTTAAATGATATTGAGTTCTTGAAACTACTGCTTAAGAAGATCGTGAAAATAATCATCATAGTCAGCCACCTTCCTTGTTTATATGATGCTATGTTGAAGGGCCTGAGTCCTAAGCTAGTCATAGAAAAGGGCTGGGTCTTCTACCAGTGTGCGTACAGTACTCAGTGTCTTCAGTAATATATAGTATGAAGCCCTGTGTACTTCAGAGTACTCAGCTGAGGGCTTGCTGTTCATAAAATGTTCTCGTTAACTAAGGCTTCTAGAGATGAACTGACAATTTTTGAACCATGATTCTACAATTAAACTTAATTCAATTTTTCTTCGATGAAAACACTTGAGGGTCATGAAATTAATGCTTGGTTTCATCTGTATTACTATGAATTCTCATTGTACCAGCAAATTGGGGGGGGGGTAATGGCTCATGGAGAACTCAAATTGAGAGAATACCAATGAGCAGCTATTTACTCACCGAGGGAAACTTGCCCGTTGTGGGAATACTGCTGCTGGCCCAAGATGAGAGTCTTCTAGAAGGCATGAGCATGAAAAGTAGTCTTGTTTAATATACATAATTATTGAAATGGTACCACCTGAGCTAGTATGTAAACTGATCAGTAGCAGCACCCATGGCCTGCCTATTGTAGGATTCTAAAGTAGACCCACATTGTCACTATGTTCTCTTTTAAAAATGAATAAATACATAATTGCATTATTTCTCTCCTTCCTTTTCCTTCCTCCAATCCCTTCTATATACCCTTCCTTCAACCACTCCCATGTCTTCCTCCTCATTCCCTTTCAAATTGATGGTCTCCTTTCCTTTGATTTTACACACACACACACACACACACACACACACACACACACACACACACCCTTCTGAATCTCTTCAGTGTTGCATGTGTGTACATGATTTCAGGCCTGACCACTTGGTATTGAACAACCAGTTATGGAGTCATCCCTGGGGAACATTTATTTGCTGCCTCTCAACAGTCATTAGTGGCCTGTGGTTCTTTATCTAGTGGTGGGGTTCTTAGAGATTTTTCCCTTCCTTGTTAACCTGTCTATTGTCTTTGGATCTTGTTTAGGCAACCATACTGTTGAGATATCATGAGTGTCGCTTTCCTGTGACTTCTAGGAGACACACTCTCACAGACATCCTGGTCCCCTGGCTCTTACAGTCTTTCTGTGCTCTCTTCTACAATATTCCCTGAGGCTTAGGTGCATGAGTTGTATTGTAAATGTATTGTTTGGGACTGGACAAGATCAGTTGATCTCCATGTTTTGACAAGCTGTGGTTCTGTAATGGCCTTTGTTTGCTGCAAAGAGGAGTTTCTGTGACGAGAGGCAAGAGCTGCACTCATCTATGGTACACACTTTAGTTGTGTGGCAAATTGTAATTCAAAGGCATGGAAGTTTGATGTAATGAATCTGAGTAACTGTGTCGGATGAGTCAGGGAAGGGCGACAGTCCAATATGAAGTATTTTGATGAGTATTTGTCCCTCTCTGGACAGTGGATGAGGGGTAGATTTCATTGAACATCACTGAAGTTCTTTGTGGTACATGTTTTTTGAGGACTCTTCTGAGCACAGGGGAGGCAGTGAATTGTTATCTACTGAATCTCAACTTCTGTCACTCAGGATTGGTCCTTGTGTTGTCTGCTCCACAGCATTTCCCAGTGCCTTAGACTAAGAAGGCTCCTGGTCCTTGGGAAAGCCCGAGTTTTCTCTGTCATAACAGTGCATGTTGTTCAATACAGAAGGTTTGAAAAATTTAGTACATTCCAAATCCCTCATTTTAAAGGTAACCATTTTTGTCGTTCTGGTCTGTTTCTTACTAAAAGTGGTCACCTGTTGTGTGGATGTCTGTATTCTATGTGTATGTGGTAGTAGGGTATTGCAGGATATTTGATTGCACTGTGACACTGAGACTGTTAATTAGGTTTACCTTTAATCAAGAGGTGAAGCCAACGACTAGCTAACCAGAATTAGCCATAGAGAAGTGCACAATTTGGATAGAGAAGTTGCACAAGAAGGAGAGAGCAGGGACTTGGGTTTGGCACTTTGTAGCTCGATCTCTTTTGGTTAGAACTGCTGGCTCCCCAGCAATGACATGGAGACTTATTATTAATTATGAAAGATCAGCCATAGCTTAGGCTTGTTACTAACTAGCTCTTACAACTTAAACTAGCCCATATCTATGAATCCACATATCAATGCATGGCTCATGGCTTTACCTGTCCTCCAGCATGTCTTGTTCCCTCTGTGTATCCTAAAGACCCCCATCTTTCTTCTTCCAAGCATCCTCTGTGTCTGGCTGTCCTGCCTATACCTCCTGCCTAGCTAATGACCATTTAACTTTTTAACTTTTTATTAAACCAATAAGAAGGTGACTTGGCAAAGACACATCTTCACAGTGTACAAAAAGGTTATTCCACAACAGCACTTTTTTTTTTTTTTTGGTTTTGGGACAAGTGAAAAGATGCATCTCTTGCTGAGTCTCCAGCCAAAAAGCAAGGCCAGCTGGTTGCTTCTTAGCTTCTCTGATCTAGCAGGTTTTCAACCCCAACATCGGACTTCTGAGTCTTTGTTGGCAAATAGAATGAGAAAGACTTAGTTTAAACCTACATATCAGGGCTATGCCAGAGCCAGGACTATGGAACCAGAAGGCCCTCCAGGCCACCGCCTGAGTGACCGGCAGGGCACTGACTGTGGGACTAGGAGGCCATGGATGATAATTAAAATCTCAGTAGATTCATGTGCAGTGGCTAAGCTGACAGAAAAAACATCAGTAGGGTATCATTTGTTAAACCTGAAATTTTACTTAGGCTCATGCTTCTGCTCTATCCAAAAAAGCTGGGTCTTTACCTATCTCCAGTAATTTAAAGAAGTGAAAACAGATGGGACATGAGGTGAGAACCTTTTCTTAATTTTTTGGAAAGACCAAGAATGCTTCAGAATTTGTTCTAGAGAGAAAGGAGAAATCAAGATCTTTTTGATGACTTCAGGAGAGAAGAAAGGGATGTCACCAAAGACCAGATGGTCATTTGAAGCCTGGGCATCCCCTGTGCATCACAGATCCTCTCAGTCTAGGGTTACCCTGAGAGGTAACCAGAAGTTGGGAAGACAACTACTTGAGGACACAACTTGAGTCTGAGAAGTGGTCAACCTTGCCAATCCTCCCATGTGATTCCACATGAGGCACAGGAGTAGTCTGCCCTTCCAAATGTTCCAAGCCTGCAGAGCTGTGGCATCTGCTGAATAAGGGTGATAGAATAACACACAGTAGTGATGC
Source organism: Peromyscus aztecus (assembly GCA_902168405.1). Lineage (NCBI taxonomy): Eukaryota > Metazoa > Chordata > Mammalia > Rodentia > Cricetidae > Peromyscus > Peromyscus aztecus. The sequence goes on from CABHPQ010172349.1 coordinate 33,642, forward strand.
CGACAGATTACATAGCACAATGAGCCCGGTGCATGGCTCCACGTAATGCACTGTGACCTTTCCTAAGATGTGGGACTTTTGTAAATAATAAATGTGACCACCCTATGCATCTATGAATATTGTTCCATCGCTGCTTTCTGTTTAAGAAATAAATGAAGCACTGTTAGGATATAGATGATAGATTTCTCTCATTTCCTGGAAGATTCCTTTCTCATGCATTGTGGTTTCTGGACCTTTTGTCCAACTGGATGCCTGTGGCATGGGATGCATCAGTTCAGATATGCAAGAATCTCTCTTTGTGTTTATTAATTTTTATTTTAAACTTTTTTCATACGATGTTTTGGTCATATTCTTTCATCTTCCTTAATTCCTCTCAAATTGTATCCACTTCACTACCCACCCCACTTCATGTTCTCTATCTATCTATCTATCTATCTATCTATCTATCTATCTATCTATCATCTATCTATCTCTATCTCTCAACACCCCCTCAGGAAAGACAACAACAACAAAGATCCCCCAAAACAAACAAACAAACAAACCCCTAAAGTCAAAACAGACAAATCAAAGAAAACCAATAAATCAAAACTATCAAGACAAAAAGTACATACACACACACACACACACACACACACACACACACACACACTCACAAATCATGAAGCTTAGTTCATATTGGCCAACTTCTCTTGGGCATGGAGTGTGGTTGAGATACCTAGTACTGCTCAATTGGAGAAAACTAACTTTCCCTTCCTGGCAGGTATCAACTGCAAATAATTTCTTGTTTAGGGATGGGAATTTGTGTCCACTTTCTTTTTTCAGTCTTGGAATTTTGTCTGCTTTGGACCTGTGCAGCTTTTGTGCATCCTGTCACAGTCTCTGTGAATTCATATGTGTATCAGTGTATCTGGAAGATACTATTTCTTTAGAGTCATCCTTTCTGTCTCTCCTCCTCTCCAGCGTTAGATATGGATTCCATCTCATGGATAGGCCTTAAATTGAATATTTAGAAAGTAGTTGGTTAAGCTCATAATATCTGTACCACTACTACACCAGTGTCTCTTGCAGGTGGATTGCTGTTGTAGGTTGCAGAGTTTGTACAGATTAGAGATTAGACAATGATGGTTTTGCTGAAATCTACAGTTGACTCTATTGATGGCTTTAAAAGTTGAATAGAGTTTTGGGGGGATACTGGAGCTATGGAAGGTGAAGTCTAGTTGGAGAAAGTGGGTCACAGGAGGCATGATCTTTAGGGCTTATCTTGACTTTATCTCTTTCTGTTATTGCTCCATTCTGTTTTCTGTCTTCCATGGCATGAGCTATGCCACACTTTCTCTGTCATGGTGAATGGAAATGTCTGAAATGGACAGCCAGATAAGTCTTTTCTCTCTTAAGTTGTTTCTGTCAGGTACTTGGTTCCAGTGATGATAAAAATTATCAATACAATTGTATTGTGGAAGTGACCTCCTTACAACTCAGTTCATTTTCCCCTTCTTGAGCATTCAGAAGACAACATCCTCTGGCCTTTCTTGTTTGTGGCTCTGGCTGTGTGATTAGGATACATTAGTCCTAGCAATGAGCTATGAGCAGAAGTGAAGTGTGTCACTTCCAATATGAAGTATTTAATGGTTGTATGCAGCTCTCCAGCTTCTTCTCTGAGCCATGGAAACTGATGAAGTGACGTATTAGTGTAGTTGTGTTGCCAAATGGAAGTGAACTGGTTTACAGAGCAATTTCCCCAGAGAGTTAGACTTGTGGTTCACCTGAGAAAGAAGCAAACCACTGTCATTTTCGGTCACTAAAACTTGGGATTATATTACTACTTAGGCATATGTATTCCAAGGTAGTGTTTAAGCCTTAATCCGTTTAACAGAACCAACCCTGCAGTTAGATTTCTGAGGTTCCATCACATTACCATCTCTTTATAGTTTTTGACCTTACAAATGTTGATCTTCTTTTAGTTTCTTCATCTTTGTCTTTGTGCCTTACTCATAGAGCGATAATCAACTAATATTAAGGGATTAAAATACCATCTGTCACATAAAAGAAGTATGCAAAAAGCTTTAGTTTTTTTTTGATGACTATTATGATGATTCTAAAAGCTGTTAGCATCAACTCCCAAATAATGAGTACCCAAAGCAATTCCAATGTCTACATTTTGTTTATTATTCACTGAGTTCATCCATGATATTTACTGCGGATACAATAAAAGATATGTGTGTTATTCACGCATTAGTTCCAAGAGAGTTGCATATAAAATTACTTTCACAAATATGTCAATCTTTTACAACAATGATGTCACCTCTTTAAAAACAATTCTTTGGGGAGCTTATTATTATTTTTTTTAATTTTCTGCCTCTCATAGATGGACTTGTGTTTTTAACCAGTTCCTATGTTTGTAAATAGATGATTCCCTTATACCTTTTTGATGTTGGCATATAACATCAAGATCTCTGGTTTTGTCTACCCTCTTTTTCTTGTGCTGTGCTAGATGACAGGGAGAGTATTGCACAAGGATAGGAGATGATCCCATGGTTTGTTGTTTGGGTGGCTGGAAGTTAGGCAGTAACGTCACAAGAATGGCAACAGGGGCTGTTTCTGTGCCTAGACTGTATGGGTGCCCTCTGGTGAGTAGGTATTAGTGGAGAATAGTTTTTGTCACAACAGTTTGTGATGCTGGCGAAGCATATGAAGTAGATACTTCCTGTGGCTTTTTAGACTCGTCTTTTGAGTTTGGTGAATTAGTTTCCCATATTTGGGGATTACTTACTTTGAAGATTTGTTTCGTTATGGATTTATGTGTAGTGTGTGTGTATGGCCACGTACACATGCATGCAGGTGCTCTCAGAGGCCAGACCAGGGTGTTGAATCCCCTGGAGCTGGAGTTACAGGTGGCTGTGAGCTATTCCATCTGGGTGCTGAAACTGAACTCTGGGGGTCCTCTAAAAGAGCACCACACATTCTTAACTGCTGAGCCATCTCTTTCCCCCCAGATTACTTACTTTAAAAGGAATATAAAAAACAAGAAGACTGAAGTAGAACAATTCTCCAACTTCCAGTGCAGAAGAAGAAACAGGAGAGTATCAAGGAAATCATAGTAAGAAGGCCAGGTATGCGCTACACATCAAGGAAGAGAACACTCCACAGGAAGTGTTTGCCAGGGGCAGACACTACATGATTATTAAATGAGTGGATGAAAGTACATCCAAATGCATTAAATGTCACAAGCTCCTTTAGGAGGAAACACAGAATCAGTTCTCTCCTGGCTCTTCTAGAATTCATTTGCATTTATTCACTGACTTTATTTCTTGTTTTGTTTCTTTGGTGTTTTTCTTCCAACTTAGCTATGATTCGCTTTACCTTGCTGCTTTCATTCATTTTAAAATAAAGTGAAATATACATAAGAGGATTTTAAGGCAATTCTAAATAAGTAGGTTTTTAAAAATGAAAGAAAATATTTACAATTCTCATCTTACCACACTTCTTTCCCAAGGAAATTTACTAAAAAGCTCAGAGTAATACATTACCATAAAGAATATATCCCAAATGCATCTTGAGAGAAGACATCATATAAAAAATAAAGGGGTTTCTTTCACAAAACATTTCTAATTCCTAATGGGTAGTGTAATATAATTTTATGAGTTCTCATTTAATACCGCATTAAGAAAAGTGTAGAGCTGGGGAGATAGCTCATTGCGGGAGATAGCTTATGTATAAGCATGGGGATCTGAGTTAGACCCCCAGAGCCACATAAAAGGCTCTGGGTAGTGAAATGCTCTTACAGAGAAAGGAATTCCTGGGGCTCCCTGGCCAGACAGCATAGCCATTGAGAGTCTCTGTCTAAAAAAAACAAGGCTCCTTAAGAATAATGGCCGGAGATTTGCTTCTGACCATCATATTACCACATGTACACACACATTTGACACACATACAAACACACACAAAGTATAATATGAATAACAATGTTGGGTGAGTGAGTGAGTGTGTGTGTGTGTGTGTGTGTGTGTGTGTGTGTGTATTAGGTGGTTCAAAAGGAATGGTGGGTTTGGACTTTGAATCTTAAATTATTCTAATTAGACTCATCTTTATTAATCAAAATAGGAACACATTTTTGTTAGTGAGAAATACATTTGTTTATTCCTGTAGTACAAAAGTCTACCCATTGGGATTTGTCAACTCTCTAAAGCATTTGGATGGGAAAGAATTTTCTGCATCCTGGAGGATGTGGAAGCATTTTCCTTGCCGACAGGTGAGATGCTTAAAGAAGTGGAAGTTGATAGATGAGAAGATGTCAGGTGGATGTTGGTGGATTGGGCAAAACTCCATTGCCCAATTTATTCAGCCCTTGAAGTGTTGATTGCATGAATTTCTATCAGACATTATAGTGGAGAATAACTGAGCCTCTTTCTGTTGACCAGTGCTGGCTGCCAGCATGGTAGTGTTGGGTGCATATCATTGAATTGCTGAGCTCACTTCTCAGATGTAATGGTTTCCCCACAATTTGGAAAGCTGTAGTTGATAACATATGCAGCATCCACCAAACAGCGGCCATGGCGTTTTTCCATGCATACGTAGTTTTGGATAGTACCCTGGAGCATTTTCTCAGTCTAAACAGTGAACTGCTTACTTTAAGTCACACATCATGACCTGAGGGAGAAATGGTTCGTCATTGCTGCATAGAAGAAGAGAGGACAATGGTTCAGAATGTAGATCCATTTTTATTTTAGTAGACTCACAAGGCAACTACACAGTCAGTGGTTCTCAACCTTCCTGATGCTGCGACCCTTTAATATACAGCTCCTAATGTGATGACCCCTACCCATAAAATTATCTTGTTGCTACATTATAACTGTAATTTTGCTACTGTTATGAATCTTAATGTAAATATTTTTTGGAGATAGAGGTTTGCCAAAGGGGTAGCTACCCACTAACTTAGAGAGAACCACTGACTTAGAGAGGTTTTTTATCATCATCCCAACTTGCTTCAAATGCTGTATAGATCATTGTCAACTTCTGGTGGCAGGCTACACTGCTCACATCAATGCTCTCTGCTCCTTTGTAAAACTTCTAGAACCACCCACTGCCTTATATACTGGTTAATAGTTTCTGGGACAAATGTGTTTTTGGTGTTGAGAGTTGTCTTTGTTGCTTTACAATTCCACTGAACTCCAATAAGAAAACCATTCAAATTTGCTTTTTGTTTTATGTCATTTTTACAGTATAAAATAAATATAAAGTAAACAGCAAATAATATCATTAGCAAAAAAAGTAAAGCAACAAATACATATTAAAATATTATATAGCACAGCCAAATTTGTTTAAGAATGTTTTCAACATCAAGTAACAAATTTTAACAATGCAAAAAACAAAACTATTCTTTTACCAATCTAATAAACATATATGTATACCTATGTATACAGGTATAAATCTTCATACAAAGTATTTCTGCAGGATCCAAGGAGATGTAGTTACCTATTAAGAAAGAACTTGACAATTTTCCTTTTAAATTTTGGAAGAAAAAAAAAAGCAAAAGCTTGTGTTGGTGGTGCACATCTTTAATCCCAGCACTTGGGAGGCAGAGGGTCAGGAGGATCTCTGTGAGTTTGAGGCCAGCCTAGTTTACAGAGAGAGTTCCAGGACAGCCTAGGGTACTCTAAGAAACTCTGTCTCAAAAAAAAAAAAAAAGATTTGGATGATTGGAATAAAAACTTAGATTTTTGATTTTTGTTGTTGCCAGAATAAGCTCTCCCTTCAACTCTACTCCATAGGCTGTCTCTCACGCCTTTCCTTTAAATTAAAACATAGAACTTTGCCTTTACCATCCTGTTGGCTTAGCTATTTCCATGACCTGCTGCACATAGAAGAAGGTCCCACTTGGGCAGCATCTGAAGGCTGCAAAATTTGCAGCTCCATTGCTGGAGGCTGCCAGGAAACCCATGAGACAGGAGCACAGTGCCCTTTGAAGCCAAGGACCAGGTTCTCTGCATGCAACTTTTCTGTTCTTTTTGCAGCTAGACTCGGAAGCAGAGAAAAATCGAGGGTGACCGTGGGGCCAAAAGATGAGTGAATGGGACTATGTGGGGGCGACGGTCCATTTGGTGACTGAGCCTCTGTAGTGCACACTGCACCTCTAAGCATGAAGCAATTGTACTGGCGTGGATGTCCTCATTTATTTCTCACATAAACACCAGAGAGATGGCCTGGAGAGACGGAAGTAGGCCATGCATTTTCCTTTGACAGCAGGTACTGTGTGTCTACGCTGTTTGCCGAGTGCTGTCAACAGATACTGGCTTAAATAATTGCTTGTACCTTCGTGCATCAGTCACATGCTAATGCAAACACAGATTCAGCAGGGTGCAAAACATTTTATAAGAACGTCAACATTGCGCTTCCCCTCCATTTGGGATGGCAGAGGGAACGCCATACAGGGAAAACACTAAGGATGAAATCAAAGTGCTGCTCGCTTGAGTCATTGCTGATGTCAAAGTGTATGAATTCATACCTCAGGGCTCCTCAGGATTGGCTTGTTAGGATCTTCCTTCATTTAGATTTCATTTATTACAGGCATTGGCTACATCTGATATAATTTCTGTCACATTTGCCACGGGGCTTGAAGATGTCTGTATACTTGTCAATTTCAGATAGAACTAAATATTCTGTGCCTAAATGACGCGAGCTGTTGTTCCCGGGGTTCTTTCGTTACAGGCCTCTGAATGTGGTGACTGAGCAGCCCATGTTCTGATTTTACCTTGTCAAATATCCCAGTGCTGGCAGTCGTTTATGTGTTTACTTCCTGCGTTTGCACTTGGGAACAGATGTTCAGCTTTCACGTAGTATTTTTGGAGCTAATCAATCAACACCTTTACCTTGTTGGGTGTGCTGTTTCAATTCCCATTTTGTTGTTGATTCTAAGAGTCTAATTGAAAGCCTCTACCGGGGTATAACTGTAATCCCAGGTTGGGGTGTGTGTGTGTGTGTGTGTGTGTGTGTGTGTGTGTGTGTGTGTGTGGCAGGAGGACCTCCATGACTTTGCAAGGAGCTTGGGTTACATAGTCAGAGCCTGCCTCACCCCCACCCTGACATAACAAATAAATAAATAGAGGGAGGAAGGAAGAAAATAAAGAAAAGGAGACCTATAACTGTTATATTTAATTTGGTGAATGACTTTCTTAAATACATACAGGAAGTGTGCATTGGAGTGCTTCAAGAGAATTTTTTTTTTTTAAATCTGGCTTCTTTATAGCTCTCTGTTGGCTTATATCTTATGTATCACTGTATCTTGTCAGGTTTTGGAATGAAATTAGAGTTTCCATTAGTAAAATCAGACTTTCATATCAGTGAGAAAGAACAGAAAGATGAACTGTGCTGGCTAGAATAAGCTTGAAACCCCCAAAGAATTCCGAGTCCAATATCAGCTCCTTATAGTAGTATCTTTCAGGGTTCATTTTGGAGTTTTACTCTGTTAATTTTATTTACTTCTTAGCACATCCACTTTTATGTAATACAGTGTTAGTTACATATGATGACTTAGGATACTACAAATAATTACTGTTAGAGACAGAATATATTTTTGCATTGGGATTTTTTTTTTAGAATATCCCAGTTGGGTGCTCTGGGAGTTCTGGATATTTCCTCAGGAATGATGATGTCACTGATGCAGGGCAGTGCTGGGAAGCATCCTGATCCTATATCTCCTCAGTCCACCCACTCTGCCTCATTCATGGGAGAATAGATTGTTCTCAGAATGACAGCAAGGACCAAAAGCTGAGCCACACTCATCTTTCTGCCTCCACCCCCATTCCAACGTTAATTCTTTTCCTGGAATAGGGGAGACTATTCAGTGTCATTCCTTAAATATTTAAACTGCTAGGCTAAAAAGCCTTACAGACTATGTAGCAGCCAGCTTCTTGATTTAAACAAATCATTTTCAGCAATCCATTTCCTTGCTAATATGTGGTGGTATTGTGTTCCCCAAAATATTGTGTACCTTAATAAACTTATCTGGGGTCAGAGACAGAACAGCCACAATATTAAACATGAAGATAGGCAGTGGTAGCACATGCCTTTAATCCTAGCATTCCAGAGACAGAAATCCCTCTGGATCTCTATGAGTTCAAGGCCACGTTGGAAACGGCCAGGCGTGGTGACACATGCCTTTAATCCCAGTAAACCAGCCTTTAATCCCAGGGAGTGGTGGTAGAGAGCAGAAAGGTATATAAGGCGTGAAGAAACTCGAGGCATTTGGCCTGGGTAGGCATTTTGGCCTGGAGAAGCATTTGGGCTGGTTAAGCATTCAGGCTTTGGAGCACAGTTCAGCTGAGAGTCATTCGGATATGAGGACACAGAGGCTTCCAGTCTGAGGAAACAGGACCAGCTGAGAAGTTGGCCAGGTGAGATTAGCTGTGGCTCGTTCTGTCTCTCTGACCTTCCAGTGTTCGCCCCAATACCTGGCTCAGGTTTGATTTTTATTAATAAGACCTTCTAAGAGTCATGCTACACTAATAGGGTATTGCGAGGGAGTCCCTGAACTGGCAGCGGATGGGCAAAGAGAAACCAAGGGGACCCTGAAGGTGCAGGAGCCAAGATGCTGAGCCAGGATTCTGCTGTAAAACACTTGCTTTAAGTGCTGCCGCTGCTCTTCCATCATTTCTGATTAACTTGACTCTTAACCACCTTCCTTCCTGCCTTTGCTGTGGTTGCTCAGGATTTCTTGGTTTGGAGTAAGCATCCCACCATCTGACTGTAGAGTCTATGAGTTTCCACAGGAGAAAATGGGAGTGGGGTATTAGAAACTATTCTTCCCTAAGCCTTGTGCAAAAGACTGTTCCCTCTATGAGATGCTGTACAGTGCTGATTGGAAGAGGCACACAGGAGGTTAGGTAGGTGTAGATAAGGACATATCTGGTAAATAACTGTTGTTTCAACAGAGAATAACTATGGGATTATCCTCAAGATTCAAAGTCAAGCAAATATTACTCAAGTGGGGGGGATCTAAACTATGTATGTAGATTCTTATAACCACAAGCCTAGCAAAGAGAATCCTCATTCAGGGATTGCACAAATACTAAGCAGAGCCCAAATTGAGGTGAAGGAGAGTGGAGAGAGACCCTTCACAGGTTCATCAGAGTTCCTCCTCATCTTATTGAACTATCGACCACACTAATTAGACCACATCTAATCACTAGGCTAGATGAAGAGAACAAAGCATCATCTTGCTCCATTTTGAAGTTCTCAGTAGTGCTGTGGATATCGTTCTGTATAAATAAAACACTGATTGGCCAGTGGCCAGGCAGGAAGCAAAGGCAGGACAAGGAGAGAGGAGAATTCTGGGAAGTGGAAGGCTGAGTCAGAGAGATACTGCCAGCCGCTGCCATGACAAGCAGTATGTGAAGATGCCAGTAAGCCATGAGTCACGTGGCAAGGTATAGATTAATAGAAATGGGTTAATTTAAGATATAAGAACAGTTAGCAAGAAGCCTGCCATGGTCATACAGTTTGTAAGCAATATAAGTCTCTGTGTTTACTTGGTTGGGTCTGAGCTGCTGCGGGACTGGCGGGTGAGAGAGATTTGTCCTGACTCTGGGCCAGGCAGGAAAACTCTAGCTACACAATAGCTCAGCTGAACTCTAAGGCCTGATCTCCCACCACTCCAACCATCTTGCTTCATATTGCTGTTTATCTCAGCTGTCCTCCAAAAGAGGATTCTCTCTGGACTTTTCTAATTCTCACAAGAACAGATTAATGGGCATGCCTGAATTCTTGGCAATGTTGGGAAGGGAGGGCTATGCTTTTCTGCAACTTCCTTATAAGAAATTTAAATTTGTCTTATGTCAGCAAATACTCCAAAATAATACCTTCAGTAAGATTTTAATGTAAATTAAAACACGCACACACATTTTCATCTCTACCAACTTCATCTTTGTGCCTACACATTATATCCACCATTAAAAATCAGCCAGCTGGCACCTCCTGTCTCAGTTGGCTAGAGAAACTGAATAAGGATGGAACTGTTCCATTTGCTGAAAATGAATGATTTATTATCAGAAATTCAAATACTTTAATATGCTCTCCAAGAAATTATCTGGTTTGGAAAAATTGTAAGAGAAAGTTAAAGAAGGAGGAAGAGATGCAGAGGAGGACAGTTGACAGATGGGAATCCTTTCTGACATGAAAAGAAGGGGACAAAGCACTCATTTTAAAGAAGCTTTTGAAGGCTGAGTCAGGAAACAGCAGAAGAGCTTTTGAAGTCCAGACCATCTTACCTAGGCACTGTGAATATTGTCCAGGCTACAGTAATACTCTGAGAACTGATGTTTTTGTTTCATTCATTTCCCTTGGGGGTTGGGGAATGAGTTCCAGGTCTGGGAGCTCTGGTTAGGATCCCACCTCTTTGGGCATGGCGGATCCTTGTGTCCTCATTCAGAAGTGAACAGAAAGTGAGACCCTCCTGTCTTCTAAGCTCTGAAAGCCTCCTGTTAGTCTGGAGGGAATCCTTTCTCTGCATTTTTCTTTAAGTATTCACTCTCTTTAAGTCTTCTAAATTATTCAGCAAAGCCTATATACAAATTTGAAGGTCTTTAGAAACAAGGTCCCAGAAGAATCAGGTTGTGTAGCTATGACTGCTTCCAGCCTTTATTCAAATACCTACCAAGGTGGGAAGCCCCACATTCTTCAGGTGGGGTGACAGACAGTCTGTTGACTTTGGGAAGAAGAAGAATGACTCCTTGTGATATCCACCTCTGATATCTGTGGACCATGATGTACGAAACAGTAGGTTGATACAGTGGTATTGTTTTAAGTCACCCCAGTGTGCTAACTTGTATGTGCAGCAGTAAGGACAATAATACATACTCAAGAGTTTTCTTCCTGGGTTTGAAGTCATCTGAGAACAGAAACATAGGGGACTGTAGTGGGTAGCCATTCCAGCTTTGATCTGGAAGTTCCAACCCCCATTGAGGCTTCGGTAACTGTCACGCCTACAAGGCGGGGCCAAGAGAGGGCCCTGAAGACCCGAGATCCGGATGGGCCACCTCTCTCTCTTCCTGGACCCTGGACGGTGGAGGTTGACCGAGCAGAGCTCCAGAGAACACCGCTGGACTGTGATACACCTTCCCCAGACCCTGCAACCTACCTATCCCTTCATTTATAAGTTATACCACTAATAAACTTTCCTTTTAACTATGTGGAGTGGCCTTAATAATTTCACCAATAGGAGACAGATGGGTGGAGACAGGAAATTATTAATTTTACTACCAAGAAAGTATCTTTTCGATTGTGTTTTCTGTAGATTACTCCTCAATACTTCACCCTTGTATTAGAAAGTTTTAGGCACTCATTCACTGCTAGCAGTCTATCACCTCAATGTCCATGAGCAACCAACACAGTACTGTCTCTTCATTAGAGAGCAGCTGTTAGGTTCATGCTGGGAGCAGGGAAAACCAAGGAGGGGGAAATAGGGTAGGTGCCAAGCCCTGTATCCCCAGACTTCTGTCCAGTTCACCAATGAGATCCATCACTGCCACTCTGTCTTGGGAAGGGAAAACCTTCCCCAAGGAACATGTGTTTGTTAGGGAAGCAGAATCCTCTTCTAATACCCATTCTTTGTCTTTGTTACTAAGAAGGTGAAAACCCAAGGAAAAACTTAACACCTCACAAATCATTCTTCCATGCAAAACCAGGCTTGATGGTGCATGTCTGCAGTCCCAGCACTAGAGAAACTGAAGTGGGAGGTTTGCAAGCTCAGGACCAATCTGGCTAAACACACAGAGAGACAGACAAAAAGTTTCATAGGCTTAATTCAAGTATGAACTTCCCTCTTTTGTACATGACAAGTATAGATATGTTTTTAGTAACCAGATATCAGTTATATTTTTCTGTCTTTTGATAAATGTTGATCAGATTCATAAAGAAATGTGATTATAATGTCATGAAGTAACTGATATCTCCATACCTCCTGTCTTAGCTTGGAGCTTGTATAATTCCCGGTTATGTCTCCCCTGACGTAACCCTATTATTTCCATTCATTTGACATTCACAATTCTCACTCAATTGATAACATGCTCCCCTATCTTTTCTAGCTATTTTCTTAAAGCTCCCCACTTCTTCTGGTTGTGCCATCCTCCCAGGTCACCCCTGAGCAACATTTCTCCCCTGTCACACTTTAATACTTCTGTTAGGCTCCAAGATTGTGTGGCATAATCTTCATTTCCTAAGGCTTCCAGATCATTATTTTGTACCCAGCTTCCCTTTACAGATGTGAATTGGTGACTGGTGACTCAAACACCTTCCAGAAACAACATGGGAAACAAGGTTGATTTGGGATCATGGTTCCAGAGGAATTTCAATCTTTCATGACAGGTAGTGGGAGAGGCTCATCCCATGATGGTTGGAACCTGAGGCAGTTCTTCACAGCTTGCAAAGTGGGAGAGAAAACCGCAGGCCAGAACCGGCAGCAGGTATGAACTTCAAGGTCCATCCTTAATGACTTACTTTTCCCAGGCAGTTCCCCACATAATGTCAGCACAATCTTCAGAGAAGCACCCCCAAGATGGGGGCCTAGCGTTCAAAGCATGAGTCTTCAGGGGGTATTTCTCATTCAAACCAAGACAGGACTCAGGAGCCTTGCTTCTGTTACACTAACTTTTCTTCTTTGCAGTTACCTATTGACCATACAATCATTTCAGTTAGTCCTCAGTCCTGATTACTGTTGGGTGGTGGTGGCATATGCATTTAATCCCAGCAGTTGGGAGGTTGCTGAAGGCAGACCTCTGTGAGTTCCAGGTCAGCCTGGTCTACAGAGCAAGTTCCAGGACAGCTGAGGCTACATAGAAAATCCTGTCTCAGAAAACCAAAACCAATCAACCAACCAAAACAAAACAAAAATAACCCATCAATCCTGATTACCATGTACCTCTGCTTCCAATGCCCAGCCGTCATCCTGAGAGCCTGTCACTGTCCCCAGACCATGCTCCACACGTGGTCTCCATTTCTTTGCAGGGCCCCTACCTGACAGTTTCAGCCATAAACAACCGAAGTCTAGAGTCAAAACTGTTCTGAAATACTAACTCAGAGTTATCCTTTGAGCTTCTAGCTCAGTTTTTCTCAGGATATGTTGGATTCTATCACATTAGTTTCTGCATTCCCCAATTCTTCTACTTCTTACTATCTTTCATTCTTATCAAGTGTATATGCAACATTCTATCATTGGAACTGTTCTTTCTAGCATGCTAACCTCATATCCCTAAGTTCACTTCATAAACCCAGGATCCTGCAAGCCCTAGATGAATCCATCTGACATTCTTATGCTCTTGTATCTGATCTACTGGTCTCGACAAAAAGCCATATTTTTGTACAGACTGGGACAACTATGTAGGTGTAAACACCATTGCTATTGGAGGGTACAATATCACCCAGAAATCTTCCATTAGTTCATTCTTCCATTTCAAGTTGTCACACTGTCCCCAAGCTTCTAAAAGTTGTGTATCTCAATGTTCCATGAAGCTGATGCTCCAACTCCTCTTTAATAGGGACTATAAAAATCACCAGACGGGAACCTCCTCAACTTCTGCTACCAATTTCATAGCTCTCCTACACTTTAATATACTTTCCTCCTCTGTCCTACTACAAGGGAGTGGGTATCTCTTCTAATAGTGCAATTCTTACATCTTACTTGTTTCCCAGAGCTCATCCTGTTGTTAAATTCCTCCTAATTCCAGAGGCTGCAATTTCTCCACATAGGCTGTATCTCAGCCAAATTCCTCTCCTTCAAAAATCACAACAAGGAAAACCACCAGATGGAGTAGGCCGAGGGAGGCAAGTCAATACAACTCACTAACTTGCTAGGGTAAGGTTGACTTCAAAGTAGGCCGGGGCTCACCTCTCTCTAATGTGCTGACAACCCACAATTTTTTTTTCACCCGGACCAAATTATTTCTTGGTGGTCCAGTTTTCTACTCCTTTTAAGCTCTAGTGATTTTATCCTCACTAAGTCTCATTTTTTTTTTAGTGTCTTATTCCTCCACCCACCATAATGTGGTTCAACGCCCATCATTGTATTAAAGCTGCCTTCACCAAGGCTGTCAAGGACCTTCACTCATGGTGAACACACCAGATGGTTTTCAGTCATTACCTCGCTTGACCTTATGGAAATACTTGCCGTTGTTAACCCCACTTCTTCCTCAGGGCTCCACTCTTTCCAGCCTCTCTCATTATTTCTTTTCACTTCCTCTGGGCAGCTCTAAGTAGCTACCAGCTCTCTGAGCCCTTTAAGTGGCCATAAACTTTAAAAGTCCTTGAGGTTCTTTTTTTTTTTTTTCCACTTTTTACACTGCTCTCGCTCAAAATTCACCTAATTTCATCGTTTTGCTGAGTAAGCAAACCCATGTCTGGCCCTGGCCAAGTCACAGCCATTTGTAAACAATTTTTTTTTCTTTCTGTCTCCACGTGAATGTTTCAAGTCACCTGGAACTATTTGGGAAGCAAAACAGATCTCATTGACATCTCTCACACACCTGTTCATCCCTCATGTTTCTTTAAAAAAAAAATGCAGATCCAGAAATAGTTCAAGACAGAGATTTGATGCTTATTTTGCTCCATCTTGCCTGTCCCTTCCTGACCCACTCTCTTATTCAGGGTCACTTAAAAGTCAGTCTGTCTGCTCTGTCCCTTATGGCTAGCTAGCATCCTAGTTGGTCTATGTTTACTTCTGATTTAGACTATTACCTTGACCTTCTTACAGTTTATTATTTTTTTAGTGCTACATCTTTAGTGCCTAGAAAAAAGAAGCTGGAAATGGCTCATTGGTATAAGAGTGTGTGACCTTTGCTTAGAGTGCAAGAATAGTGGTCAGCACCGAAAGATGTATACACTCTATTTGTGTGTGAATGACTTACTGTCTTTCTTAAATCTAGACTCTTGTATACAACAAAACCATTCTTTGGAAACGGCAAATCCAAGGAAACTCCACTATTTCTCAGGCTGTTGTTAAAGCTGAAATGCCTTTGATGGATATATTTGCTGCAATAGTAAGCCGAAAACTTGTTGAGCAACCATCTGCCTCTGTCATACTGTGTCCCTTAGCCCCATGGCTGCCCCATATGGGGTGCTCTTCAGCTTCTCACTCTGGCCCCAGCCTATGGAACATTTCTGCCTTCTGACAGTCCACAGCGTTCTCTTTGGCAGCTTCTGTTGACTCATTTTTTTCCCATTCTAGTGGCTCTTCCTTCAGATAGGCACAATTTGACCTCCAAATGACTTTCCATTTTTTTTTCTGCTTCCCATTTCATAGCGCATCTCATGCCTTTTTAAATGTCTGCGATGTTTCTACTACACGCTATCATTAAAATGCTCATCAGTTTTTCCCAGCACACATAATAGAAACCCCTGGGTAAGTAAATGAAGCAATGAAGTGATCGCTAAAGCTTATCATCCATCTCCTCCCGCCCCATCCATCATTTTGTTTTTCCTTTTTATTCTTTCCAGCTTATGGATGTTCATTCCTTTTTTCCCTGTGGATGGAATAAGGGACAAACTGGAATGGACATAAGAGTTGAAAATGTGCTAGCTGTTTTTCTGTTAATGACAACATTCATTTTGATTCCGTCTAAGTCCTCTGGCTATTCTATCTTGGACATAATAAAATCTGAACCGTTCTGGGATCTTTCTAGTGATTTCTAGTATAAATCTCCTTCTAGCCTTCTTGACAGCAAAGAGTTAACTTTTTAAAAAAGTGTACTTGATAATCAAAAACATTTGGATGAGGTTTAGAATAGATGATTCCATGAGGGTTTCATTTTACTGCTGGTTTCATTAGCAGTTGGCAAATTTGGCCTTACGTCAAGCTATGTTAAAGCAGTTTTAAAGGAATTGACACCAAAGGCCATGCTAATATTTTTTTCTTATGAGAGGGAATCACAGGCCACATTCATCTAATAAATCAACAGCTCTAACCTTTTTCTTCAGTGTTATCTTTGGAGCACTTTGAAGAACTAGAAAAATCTCTTTGGAATTATATAGAGCTCCTCCTTTTGGCCCTTTGAAAGGGAGGAGAGAGGAAGAGGTGAAGAGAAGGCAGGAGGGTAAAGAACAGCAGGAAAGGAAAATGGGGAGAAGATTCTTCTTCTTTGTTTCTTTATTAGCTTGTATAATGGCTTACCTGAGACCCTAAGTTCATTTTCAGAATATTATGAAAATTTATCAAAAGTTGGATTTCTGGAAAAATTTGGAGCGGGGTTATTTTCCATGAGGTTTCATACTAATCATAGAGAGTTTATGGCATTGTTGTCAAGATTAGGGTTCAGTTTTTATTAAGGTTTGACTTTAAGGAAAACATCTAAGAACAGGTTCTTTTAACAGGAAGAAGTGTCGATGTGAACCTGCTCAGGTGTCATGAATTTTGCAATTAATCGCTTGGTGCTCCAGATTCAAGGGAGTCTGGCTAGAAGTCTGGAAATATAAACTTCTTGCACTGGTTAAGCTCTCTCTCTCTCTCTCTCTCTCTCTCTCTCTCTCTCTCTCTCTCTCTC
>CABHPQ010172351.1:0-17840 GCA_902168405.1 Peromyscus aztecus
TCTTTCTTTCTTTCTTTCTTTCTTTCTTTCTTTTTTTTTTTTTTAATGCGGAAGAGCTTTGATGCCATGTCTGGTGTCATTGATTGCTTAAATCTTTGTCAGTCACTGAATAGTGACAAAAGGCTGAAATCATCTTATGCAGGATTTAAGCTGCAGAAAGGGTAATGTACCATGAGACAGGAGATGGTGTTTCTGCGATGTAAACGGTGTTTCTAACTCCCTGTTTGGGGTTTGGAGCCTGAATGCATCTCTACTTTCATTATCCTTGAAGGTGAAAACCACATCTTGTACCTAATGTTACTTCTCTCAGGAAAATTACCTCTTTAGTACTTCCTAGGAGTCGGATACTCTCAGTATTTTGCATAATCTAGCTCATTAAGTCTCTGAGATGTAGAGAATGCCAGAATATCTCTGCTTTATAGACCAAGGATCTGAGACTTAAAGGGACCTGTTAATTGCTTAAGACCTTAAGGATTTGTTAGGAAGAAGGCTATCTGATTTCAATCCCATGTACCTTCCTCTGCAAGACTGATGACCAGTAAGGCTTTTCTTAGCAACCTATCACCTTTACAACTTAAATTACTGTCCAGCTGGAATGTTGCTATCAGGAGTAGGTGGAGAGAACACAAAGATTACTCCAGCCAAGGTCCATTTCTAGAGAGGCTGACATCGACTCCTCAAAGGTGGGACTTGGGCAGTGAGGCTTTCGAGTGTGTCCTAGTTCATTTGACATCATGTTGAACCCAGGGTTGGAAGCCACTGATTTACACAAAGTTTCTGGGAGTGTTGAGACCTTCTCATCTTAGCTCCAGCTTTCAGAATGCTGCTTTTCTTAGGACAGCTTGTGGAAGAGTAACTTTAAATGTTGAGTTTCTGGATTAGAGGCCAAGTTTTCGTGTGGCCCAAGAAATAGAAGAAAGGCATGTGAAAAGGCATTAAGGAGCAAGTATTTGGGAGGACCACTCAAATAAGTAGGCTTAGAACGGAATAGAGTCAATGCCAGGGGGAGTTGGTAGACAAATTTCTAAACAGCCTTATTAAATAAGAAACACAGAGCAAAATACAGGGGTGCAAGCTGTAGAGATCAGAGCAATAGCCACCAACTAACCTTAGCTTACCACCTCGCCGTAGCTTCCCAAGAGAACCTTGTCCTGTCTAACCTGTGCCTTTATTGCCTTCCTGTTCTGCCTTCTCATTGACTCTAAGCCCAGCTACATCATTTCCTCATCATTGCCTTTCTATACAGACCTCCAGGTCTCTATGGTTGGTACTGGGATTAAAGTCCTGTGTCACCACGCTTAGCTGTGTCCTTGAACACACAGAGACTCTGCCTGCCATGTGATCAGATTAAGAGCGTGGGCTACCACTGCCTGACTTCTATTTATGGCTATGACCTCTGATCTCCAGGCAAGCTTTATGTATTAACATACAAATAAAACATCACATTTCAGCACAAATAAAATCTCACCGCAGGAGTTCCTGTTTCAAGAAGGAAGAAATGCATGTGGCAATGAAGCAACAGCTTGCCCCAGGATCAATCCAGATGTGACCGTAAGCAAAGGTTATGACAGAGATGAAACAAGACAAAAGGAAAAAAAACCCTGTAGTTTGTGCAGACAATATGAAGTCATTCACACAATAGCTAAGGTACTAGAACTAGACAGGCGGTAATTGACTTACTTCTTGGATACTCATCAACTCTTGCCATTTAGCAGATTACTTCCAGCATGTTGAAAGGTATGGTGATGAGAACAGAGGTTTTCCTCCTGAGTGGTCATTGTCCTCTTACTCCTCAGTGCTGAAGCTCTTATGGTAGTGAACAGGGTTGATTGGATGTGATGGCTTCTATTAACTGTCAACTTGTCAGAATCAAGGACTACCCTGGGAGACGGGCTCTCCCAGGAGACACACCTGTGAGGGATCGTCTTAATTGAGTTAATGGAGATGGGAAGGCCCAGGCTCAAACTGAGCAGCACCATTCTCTGGGTTTGGCATCCTGGACTGAATAAAAGAGAGAAGGAGAGTTGAGCACGTGCATCCGTTTCTCTTTCTGTCTCCATGGCAGATGCAATGTGACTAACTATTGCAAACCTTTCTTTTTTCACTTTGGGTTCCTTGCCATGCTGGACCACACTCTTGAACCATGAGCCAGATTAGAACCCTTTCCCCAAGACGTGCAGAGATGACTGGCCACACTGGTGGAAGCCCATGACTGTAGCCTAGTGGCTGTGGAGCCCCCATGGGACTGGATTAAGCCCTCTCGATATGGAAGATGGTTGTTTGGCTCGAACTGTTTAGGGGGGGGCATGCAGACAGGGGGATCGAGACCCATCCCTGGTGCATGGGCGGGCTTTTGGGAGCCCAGTGCCTGTGGTGTGACACCTTGCACAGCCTTGGTGCAGTGGGGAGGGGCTTGGACCTGCCTAGGCTCAGTGTGCTGGGCTCTGCTGACTCTCCATGGGAGACCTCGATGGGGGGGATGTGGGGGGGGGGGGGGGCGGGGGGGGGGGGGGGGGGGGGGGGAAGGAGGGAGGAGATGGGATCTGTGGGTGGTATGTAGAGTAAGAAGAAAATTTCTTAATAAAGAAAAATGAAAAAAAAAAGAAATAAAATAAAACCCTTTCCCCTTAAGCCGTGTTTGTCAGGATATTTCATCACGGGAACAGGAGACTAAACTAAGACATTGAACAAAATGTTACCTCAAAAATGAAGGGTGTTTCAGAGACCAGCGTTTTCTTCTACGTGGAAAGCTTTGGTTGTTCTCACCGATTTTCCATTATGAGAGAGTTCTTAGTCTGTAGCAACTGTGCCAAAACTAAACATCCTAAGACTGAAGGAGAAAAGGAAAGATGTGGATCCAGGAATGAATTGTGCCCAGAATTGGAGATGAATGAGTGGAACTGAGGCCTAAATTCTATCCCTGCAGGAGAGGGTTGGTGTATTTCTTGGGATGTTAAGACAGAGATGAGTGTCTGCATGGGTTTCACAACGTGGGACCAAGCAGTTGACAGCATGCACATGTGTGTGTGTGGGGGGGGGTTTGTGTGTGTGTAACAGTAATAAAGAAGAGGTTAATAATTTGACAGGGAGTGCAGGAGACACAGGAGGACTTGGAAGGGATAAAGGGAGAGATGGAAATGCTGTAAATACAGTACTCATGTATACAGTTCTCCAAAGATTTAAAATAAAAAATAATTTTGAAGTAACCAAAAACAGGAAGAAAAGGGGCCACTGAGGATGTGACTGGAAATCTGTCTTCCACAGGGAATCATATTTTAGAAAATCCTTGTCAACAGAAAGTTTACTCTTTCTCTGAATTCAAGGTGAATGGTGTGGCAAGTTAAACGTTTCCAGTTGGGTTTTTAGTAATTCCAAATTATTAAGCAGAAATATGAGACCTAGTAAAAGTAGTCTTTGTTCTTGTTCTCTCTCCTTTTAGAAAAGGCTGTGGTAGTCACTGAATGCTTGGTGTGTCTGTGACATTAATGATAGAGACAGATACCACAGGAAAATCTTCAACTGGCCTTTTATTTATTCCTACATGAGGAGGAAGAGTGTTCTTGGGCTGTATGTGTTTTCTACACAGATTGAATGAATGGAGAATGTTTAAGTTAACTAGTATGCAGGTATCAGGAGCCGGTCTCTTTAGGAAGGAGCATCACTGAGTCAGCAGTTAGTGGGGACAGCATGATGAGAAGTATGTTTGTATATACTGACTAACCTTCAAAGTGTCCTCTCCTTTGTCTGCAGCTAAAATATTTTGAGAGAGAAGTCTCCAGGGAGTTGTTTTTTGTTCTTTATGTACAGCCTAGCACGGTGGCCCTAGAAGAGGTCCAAATCTATTATACAGGCTACACATTCCCAACATAGTCCCATCTGCCAGCATTTGATGAAAGCTAAACATATCTGAAGTGTTCCTATCTTTCCTTCTTGAACAATGACCTTAAACTGAGCAAGACCAGTAGTATATGTATTTTTCCCAGACAGCATCTCATGGTCCAGGATGGCCTTGAGATTGGAATGCATCTGTCTCTATCTCCTGAGTTCTGGAATCACAGGTGTGTGCTTTCAGCTTTCTGTGGTACTGAAACCCAGAAAGGTGCATGCTAGTTGAGCTCTTTACCAAGCAACCCACATCTTCAGCTCAGAAATAGTTTTAAAACAAAGTCTGTTCATGTGTTCTTACCTTCTGTTTCTCTTTGGTGACATATGCCCGGCTCTGAGTTAGACTGTGAAGGCGCCGAGCTTCACTGTCCAAGAGGATTTCGTTTCTCCTAGCACCCATCTTTTTCTCAACCCCAAACTTCCTTATCCTCTTGGCATCTTCTAAATATAGCTTCCTGATCCACTTTCTGTTTTGGGATCTGTGCTTGAGAAATTATGTTTAAGTCAGAGTTGAAATCTGGTCTTCTAGAGCTTACATCTGGCTCCTACATATACTGTGTTTGACTTCCACAGACTTAAAAAAGTGAACATGTCAGTATTTATGAATCAGAAGATTGTGCATAAGAACCTAGATTTTTAACAACCCTTGACAAAGGGGCCAAATGGCAATACAATGTAACAAAGGTGACCAACCATAGTCCCTTTCAGGTGGGGCTCATGTGGGTCTGCTCTGGAGTCCTCACTCATTTCCATTACTTGTCTGTCCCTGGTAGGCATTTGATTTTCTGACTTAAATACAGACTACTGGAGGCCTGGTACATAACACCCTGTAATATAACTCACTGGTTAGTGTATGGCTGAAAGCCATTTCATGTCACTTGTCATTCATTATATATAAAAATGTTCTCAGAAATCTTAATACTCAGTACTCTAGCAAGTCAGGGAAGAGAGGGTTTAATTTTAGAGTTTAGATTTTGATGACTGCATGGGCTTTTTTGTTTGTTTGTTTACTTGCTTGCTTTTGCTGGGCAACACTAGACTCATATAACAGTCAGTTCGGTTTGGGGGAATGACTATAAACAAAATAATAGTCACATACTAGTCATTGAGTCTGTCATTATGCTAGTCATTGTAATTTCCTAATTTTGACAGAATGTGAGTGGCTGTCATTTATTACTTTTAAAAAGTCCCGAGTTTGGGTAATGTTTCTCATTCTTAAAAAACGAAAACAAAAACACAGTGTGGTGGTATTGTGTTCCCCAAAATATTGTGTACCTTAATAAACTTATCTGGGGTCAGAGACAGAACAGCCACAATATTAAACATGAGGATAGGCACACGCCTTTAATCCTAGCATTCCAGAGACAGAAATCCCTCTGGATCTCTGTGAGTTCAAGGCCACATTGGAAACGGCCAGGCGTGGTGATACACACCTTTAATCCCAGAAAGCCAGCCTTTAATCCCAGGGAGTGGTGGTAGAAAGGAGAAAGGTATATAAGGCGTGAGGACCAGAAACTAGAGGCATTTGCCCTGGAGAGGCATTTGCCCTGGAGAGGCATTTGGCCTGGAGAAGCATTGGCCTGGTTAAGCATTCAGGCTTCTAGCAGCAGTTCAGCTGAGAGTCATTTGGATATGAGGACATAGAGGCTTCCAGTCTGAGGAAGTAAACTCAGCTGAGGATCCGGCGAGGTGAGATAGCTGTGGCTTGTTCTGTGTCTCTGACTATCCAGCATTTCACCCCAATACCTGGCCTGGGTTTGGTTTTATTAATAAGAACTTTTAAGACTCATGTTACAACACAGTCTAAATGTGAAACTCTAAGGATGCAGTGAATGTAAGTATGCACTAAAAAAACTCATGGCAGCTTCATAGTTAACAGCTTAGTTTTCTACTCAGTGTGTCTTTATTCCTTGGTGAATGTGTTTTTATATCTCATCTGCATCTTTCCCGTCCAGTTGTAACCTGGGCCTGGTCTCCAGTCTGCTATGTTACAGTGAATATTGTTAATCCTGAATGAAAATGATAAAGGAAACATTTGATGCTATGAGGTTGCTTTTACTTCCGGGTTTGCTGCTTGCTCTCTGTGCATTCCAGCAGTCTACCTGTGACTGTTAGAGACCTCTGCACAGGGTCAGCATGGATTGTTCCTACCTTTGCCTGGCTATTGTTCTCCTTCAACATGCTGCAGGAATTGGAGAGCCAGTGACAAGAGTAGCTCTACAACAGAAAACCCCCTGGAATGCTTATCTAAGAAGGAAAACTTCCAACCTCCTTTCTATTTTCTACCCATCCAGTAGATTTGAGTCAGGGCCTATGGATCTGCATTTTAACACTGCCAATTTTAAAACAAAATCTTTGTTTGAAAATTACATGGGTTTTATAAATAAAGTTATTATAAACAGGAGTGGGAGAGAGTCTGTTGACCAAAAGCTTAGGAGTTGGGGTGCTCTGAGAATTTCAGACCTTTGAGTAATAATGATTTGAATTTCTTTTCTCTTCATTAGCAGCTGTGGTGTCTTTGCCTATGGTGGTTCTGAGTCCATAGCGTATGTTGGGAATTTCCTTGTGCTCACATGCCAGTGACTGGCTACTACAGACCAAATCAACGAGTATCCATCACAGAACAAATCGGCTAGTAACGATGAGCTAGCAATACAGCAAGAATTGTAAGGATCTCCATGACTTTCTTTTTTTCTTCTTTTTTGCCATGAACCAAAATAGTTTTTCTAGGTTTGCTGGGACCTCATCTGGGAGGTGACCCAGTAGTGTTTTCAGATGGTACACAGTACAGTGCTGCACACTCAGCTCACACAAGTTCCGGTGTTACACATTAAACACTGGACACACACTTGCCCTTCAAATTCAGCAACAAGACAACATGATCATTCCTATTCCTGGACTCAGTAGCAGAATCCTGAGGTTTTTTGTGCCTTACTGGACATTTGGGCAGAATTCTTTCTTGGGAAGATCACTGACACAGACCGTGCTGTGCCTGTCTCCTGGGCATCTACTTATTTTACACATCTTTTTCTGCAATGATGCTTAACTGGTCTGTGGTCTGATTTGTTGAGTACTTCAAAGGATGCAAATTTTTGGGAACTGATGACCTATCCCTAGGTAACTGGAAACTGACTGTCTTTGTCTTCTCCCTACATGGAACAAATTAAGAGAAAAAAAGACATTTTAGTGAACCTTAACACGTAACATTTTCTGTTTTTCCAGTCATTGAATACTTCCCACAGTGTTAAAAGTTCATTTCAATGTATCATAATACTTATTTTCTTAGTTGCTTAATAATAACATGAGAATGTATATTGGAACTGACTTTTTAATTAGGCCCTGTGTATAACGCTGATAAAAATGTAAAGACATCAGTTGAATATCATGCTGTTTTAGGCAGATTCTCACAACTATGGTTTAAATATGCCAGACATATTCAACTATGAAAGCATATATTAACTACAGATCAATCTACTTCTTTTGACTCTGAGATCACAGAATGTCCATTGTGTGTTAAACACAAAAGGGACAAGGGAAAAGAGCAACAGCTGGTGTCATTTGAGGGACTGGATCCTTCCATTTAGCTCCCTTCTCCTTTTACCCTCCAAGTTTTATGTAGGTTTCTGACCTTCCCCAGGAGAAATTGCTCTTAAGACTCAGTCTAAAGAGCAGTGTTTGAAATGATTGCCTGTCTTCACTGTTGTTTGCTTTTGTGGTGGCTAAGGGTGTAGCTTCACAGAATGGCATTTCATGGCCTGCATCTCAGAACACATCTGCACCTTCCCTTGGGAAGAAGGTGGACCAGGGCTTCCATGTGTTAGGATCAATAAAATAGTAACCACCGCTGCCAGTTCATGACCCACACACTCAACTATTTCCCTGTGCTCCACAAACCCTGTGAGGTAACTGCTATAATGATTCCCATTGCACCAAAGAATAGATTGTGGCAAATGACACATTAATAACTCTTTCCAAGAACATGCTATTTGAAAGTGATGAAGCTAGGGTTTTAGCCATCTCATTCCAAAGGCTGCCCTTCCTAACCACACCAATGTGGAAAAGTACAGATTATTTTTATTAGGATAGGCCTGTTTTTTTCCAATCAATAAATTTAAGTAAAAATTATTACATTTATTTATTGTGTATATTTGTGTCTGTGTGTACACATATATGCATTTGTGTGCCATGAGACACATGTGGAGGTCAGAGGACAACTTGGGACTCTGCTTTCCTTCAACCTTGGGGTTCTGAGGATGAAATTCAGATCATCGAGTTTGGCAGTAAGTGCCTTTACCCTGTGAGATAAGTCGCTGGCCCTCCAACCAGTAAATTCAATAAAACAGCATCTTTATTTTTGCTTTTCATTGTCTACCTGGACCCAATTCCTTAATTTTATTAACAACCTGAAATTACTTATCCTTTAAACATAGAAAGAAAAGATTGAGTTTCCATATCAAAGTAAAATTAAAATCTTAACGTTCATTTTGGAAAGCTTGGGTTCTTAGGCACATTGATTGAAGCATTGTTCTGAAGAAGGATTACTTTCATGGTATAATAATGGAAAATATCACAAGCAAATTAGACTTAATGTCCGATATGATTAAAAATCCAGCTACAAAAAAGTTGGTCCTCAATTTATCTTTGTAAAACCCTGAAAGTTGCTAGGAAGGAAGTGAACTTTCCAAATCAGAAGGATGATGACCTGCCATTTTACCAGTTAATTCCTGAGTATGTAAGAGACAGAGTGAAAAGAACTATAATAAAATGTATTAATTCCTATTAAGTGATTGTTGGTCACTAGAAGATTTTTGTGCCAATCCAGATGTTGTTTTTAAGCCAACCCCACACTTTTTTTTTTAATATAACCCCACACTCAATATTTCAGATTTAACTAACTTCTAAATTCAAACTGGATTCTGTTCTCCAGAGTTTATTAGCTGGCAGCTTGGAAGCTGGAAACCATTTTGGTTCAGAAAGACAATACTTTGTAAACATTGGCTGGTTCCCCAAACTGTCATAAGAAACAATATAAATTGAAATGGGAAAGCTAATAGTACTGTAATTCTCAACCCCATGGGTCCTCTTAAGTTCAAAAATTAAATATTCTAACAGTCATATAATTTCAAAATATATAGATACAAGATGGCCATCAAAATCTAGAGAGTAGTCATTCATTCAGGTAGTAAGGTAATCAACAGTTTTCCTTCTGTATACGCCAAAGTATAAAATATACTTTGTACAGTACAGGCATGCATTACTTAAAAATTTTTGCAAGTATATTTTATAATATTAAAGTTGTATGCTTTTACCTTTTATTTTTTTTACAATGAATAATAGTCAACTAGTTTTGTAAAAGCACCAAATGTTATACATACATACATACATACATACATACATACATATGTGTGTGTATATATTTGTATATACTACATATGTGTATATGGTATAAGTTAATTTGCATTATTAAAAGAAAATAGCCCATCTCTATCTTTCTTTCCTCCTCTTCTCTAAAGATACATGGTCTCAGGAACTCAACTGTTTAATGTGTACCTCCTGTTTCCATATCCCATGCCTGACTTGTTAACAGACTTATCTGTCTCCAACTGTGAGATGCACCTAGAAACCATACCTACAGTGACTTTATAGTCTTAAGTCTGCTCTTCTTATTTTTGATATTCTCTTCAGCCTTTTCACAATAGAGCTTCCTACATAATCACTTTTAAAAAAAAAGAGCAGATGAAGCAGGAGAGTCCTTGGCCATGCTAAGCTGCTTCTTCCTTGAGCTTGCTCATCCTGTTACCTCTTCTTGAAACACAGCAGTTTTGATTCCCCTAACTGGGGCTTTTGCATCCAGCTATTCTCAACACCTGGAGATTTCTCCTCTCAGATACTTTGGGCTCATTCCCTTTCTCCCTTCGCCGGTTTTGGCTACAGTACCAAGCGTTTTAGCAATGGTCACTCTTACAACCCTTCACTTCCTTGTATTGCCTTACTTCCCTCTGTAGTTGTTTACATAATGTATAGTTTATGCATTTTTGTTCATCAATTATCTTTTCTGAAGAAACACACTCCAAAAGGGATTTTTGACAGTTGTTCCCTGCTGTGTAGCACGGCCCAGAATCCTGCCCAGAAGGTGATACCTCAGGACACATTTGTTGAATGATGGATAGAAGTGTAGCAAAAGTAGAGAACCATAGACAGAAAGGATCAAAACCAAACTCATGATGTCATTTACCCATAGGGAAGATGGAGGGCAGACACAAAAGACCTTCCCCTTACTAAACTCTCATTGATGAATACACTGGTGTTCGTAATTGCTGAGGACCTGTGTCTTTAAAAATTTCAAGACATTTCAATAATTAAGGGGGCAAGGTAGTATTGCATAACTTCTCCCCAGAGTCCTCCATGATGGATCCCATTGGCTGTCTACCTTCATTTTTTCCAACTCCTACAGTTTTTCCCTAAGCTGTGGTATCTACAAGTTTATGCCTTTTGTTGTTCTATGGGGTCTAACTTTTCCACTTTTCTTTGTCTGACTAAATCCAACCATCTTTATGACTCAGGGTAACTTTCTGTTCTCTAGTGGAACTTTGTACAAGTGACACACAATTTTCATTCTGTCTTTTGAAATCAAAGTGCCTTGGCCTCTGCATCCCACACCCAGTGGGAAGTCTGCACTCTTTCCAATACTTAGAAGAATTCTTGCAGGCGTGTGGTTATTTCTTGATTTGATTTCCTGCCACCACTAAATGCGATGACTCATGTATTCTTTCAGCAATACTGTCCCCCCCCCCTCACTGTGATAAGCCAGTCACGAAACCCACACTCCCTTTTCTTTATTTTTCTACTTGACTCATGCAAGACAGATGTGTGGAGACATGGCCAGAGTCAGAGCTTTACTGGGGGCAGGATGGAAAAGCTAGGGGAAGAAGTCATACTCCGGTATGGTAGACTTTATAGTAGATACTCTTGCTCTGAAGGGGCCCTTGACTCTACCCATGCAGTGGCTGCTAGCTGTATTTCATCCTCAAGACCCCAAGCTTATCGTCAGTTGTTTCAACTTCCTCTACTTTGTAGGCTTCTCCCAACTCCTACTATTTACTTTTCGTAGCTAAAACCCAAATAAGTGACAGAAACAACTTAAGGGAGTTGATGCCCATCTGGGGAATTAAAAGAACAACTTTTAATGAGGTCAAATGGCACCTTCACAGTTATTAGAGGGTTTAAGTCCATAGGTTCTTGTCAAGTGTTGGTGGGCAGAACATCTTTACCGTCAGGTTCAAAGAAAACTTCACTTCCCCAAATTCTAGCACCTATTTCCCTCTACCAAAGATGCCATTTCCTTATCACTGTCAGAAGGAACAAATGACTATCTGTGGTGCCTATTAGCATAGCAAAGCACATGCTGACCTCTAGGCTTCCTCAGTACCACAAGTATCTGTGGCTCTTCTCAGTTCTTCTTACCTTGCCCCTGCTCTAAATTTTTCTAACTTATAGGCTTCCCTCCTCCAGCATCTCATTCCCTTACACTATATCAGCTGCACACCCTCTTTTTTTCTTCTTGTCTTGGTCCCCTCTCTCTTGCCCCTCTCTCTTGGTTACCTCTTTGTCTTTCTTTCCCACTCTTCCCATCTTCCCTTATGGCCCAGTCCAGTGTGCTGGCCGTGTTCAGTCTAATACTTTCTCCCCCTGCTCTGGACTCTGGCAGACGCCTCTGGCTGTACCCTCCCTCATATCTACAACAAAAACCTTTCCGGCAACCATACCTTGGAGTGGTGATGCCCTCAGTTTATACATTTACATGAGTAGAACATTTGGTGGCAGGGGTGCATGACAAGGGACAGCTGTTCACATCCCAGCAGGTAGACCAAAGAGAACTTGCAGGAAGAGACTAGGAACTGACCCCAGTGATTCATTTCCTCCAGCTAGGTTCCATCTTTTAGTTTCCACAGCCTCCCCAAATAGTGCCACAATCTGGGATACCAAGTGTACAACATGTAGGACTGTGGGGGACATTTCATAAAAAGTCAGGACATTCCTTAAATACCAACTCATGTGTTTTGGAGCACTTTTGCTTTGGCTCTTGGACCTTTGGGACTATGCCTAAACAGTTTATTCTTTTAATCTTCTCCCAAATCCCTTGAAGACGTTTGCCTTCATGAGGAACTTTCTCTTTCTGAAAGGAATTGTGTGTTTAGCTCCTAAAGTAGCTATTCTTCACCCTGAGACATACTATTGAGTGGCCAGTTTGCCCGTGTGTCCTCTTCATCATCTAATGGCCTATTGTGCAAAGTCTTGTGTTAGTACTTGGTTCAGAGTATGATTAATGCTTGAGGAAGAAATAAAGACTAAGTTTTCTGCTCATTACAGACATCTGTTGGAAGGTGCCATTTGACCTCATTAAAAGTTGTTCTTTTAATTCCCCAGATGGGCATCAATGAGATGGAAATTATTTGTACCCTGGTTTTGTTTCCTCCAGTGGATACATCCTGACTTGTTTAGAAGGATGCTTGATGATCCCTCAGTCGGTGCCTGTAAATTAACCAGAGGCATAGTGAGCATTACCTGCAAACAAAACTGTGATCAGAAGATGCTTTCTGGCTAGAGCTATTGCTGTTGTAACCATCTGCAGTCAATGTCTTTTCTTCATTGTCTTGATTTCTAGTTGAAGAATGTGCCGATGATGTTCCAGTGATGTTTGGAAGTCTGTTTCTAGCTTTCCAGGGGTCACTTGCTGTATATGAGTGAAGAGATGGAGAAATGGAGTAGCGTCTAACAATCATGACATTGCCTGTACAGGAAGCACAAAATTCAAGTTGAAAAATACTCTACCCTTAACGATGCTTACAAATGAAAAATTATGTTGATCGTACTTAGTTGATGTTGAAAAAAGATACCTATTTGCTGATTTGTGTTACAAGTGGTTAGATGATCATAGCCACATGCTGGACATTTTTTCAAGAGAAGGGGTAGTGAACATCATGAAAATTTTGCCTGCATAGAGCTTACAGTGTGTGGCTTATGTCGAAAACACACCATAAGCAAGCAATACATGATGTGATTCAGATGACGACAGATTCTAGGAAGACAAAACTGATGAAAGCATGGGATGGAGACATATGGAAGAGGAGATGAGGTCATTTAATTGTGTGGTCAAAGAAAACACTTCAGAAACATAGAATTAGTTCATAATAGATTATGGTAGATTTTTATGGTTAACTAGAAGAGTGTGAGGAGCCCAAATGCTTCAAACATGAAGTAATAATGAATATCCAGAAATGTTAATTGTCCTAATTTTATCAGTGTACATTATATATATATACATATACATACATATAATCATGCTATACCCCATAAACATGTACGATTATTATGTGTTAATAAAACTGAAAATGTGTTTCATGAGATATAAATACTAATTATACTGATAATATTAAGCATCATATCTGTAAAACTGTATAAAATTCATCATGGTTTACTCCATAAATATATACTGCTAAGTAGTAAGTAGAATTTTAAATATAAAATGAACAGAGACTCAGATACAAACAAATTATAAAACAAGTCCTTAAAATTGGGATATCATGGAACTTCTAGACATAGAAATTCTTGAAGGTCTCCTCACCCTAGACTCCAGAAAAATGGGTGCATTCACTGTCCTTGGTCACCTGGATGGCCACAGTAATTCAGCTGGTGGTTCCTAACTGGCCTGTAGTTACATGACTTGGCTTTATTTGGTCAACAGGAGACAGCTCACTGAGATGCAAGAAGAAGACAACATGGAAGCAAGCAGAAGTGCTTTATTTACATGGGCAAATGAGTGTTTCTTCGTGATGGCAGATGGATGGCTTTAGTTCCTGAGGACTTGCAGTTCAATTTCTGTCCTGTTTTCCAATACATTTCTTCCCTTGAAGTAAACCAAATCTTTTTTTTTTTTTTTGGTAGAAGGACTTTATTTTAGGGAGTCTTGATTTCTCTGAATCCCTCTTAGCTCTGTGACTTGAGGCTGATCCTTTGACCTCTGCTTGGATATCAGTTGTCACCTATGAGGATAGCAGTTACCTCATGGGTTGATTTTCATTTTTCAAGGCACTTTCTGCTATGCTGCTTGCTATGACTTTGTTATTAGCTAGCACAGAAATGTAAAAACATAAAGGCTATGCAATGGGGTTACGTTTCGAGAATGCCAGAACCACAATTATTGATTTAAATTTGCCATGTGCCATTGCAGGAAGAAGACAGAGTTATGACATTGCAAAAAGTGGAGGCTGACTTGGCCTTGCATAGTTTACAAGATGAGAAGATACATTTTTAGGCAAGAGTTTAGGGCAGATATGTGCAAATTTATCTGAAGTGATTAACTGTAAATGCCATTCATAAATTGTCCTTAAATCCTTCCAAGAGCTGTCGTGTATACCATATGTAATTGTGTCACAATCAGTTTTTGAAAAAGAGACATAAAAGTTTCTGTTCAAAAGAATTAGAAAACTATCTATCCATCCCGAGTCCTAGGGAACCCCACAGGGGAAATTATGCTGATGATAGCAAAGTTGAGTTTATTTTTATTTGAGACCTACACTTAATATGGGACCGATTACCAAATAAGCTCTTTGCTCATCTTCTGGGTCACAAATTATCCTTTTTTTTCCCTTTTCAACATAAGGGAAGAAATATTCAACACAGCATCACAGGATCATTAGTCCAATTTCAAAGCTCACTGCCAAATGTGGTTTACTTGCCAGTAAAGGATATGAGTAGATTGAAAGGAATCAGGACCCTGCAGTGCTGGGAGTTCCCTGAGATTTTTCTTTCATCCTCCTCACTGCAAATTATATCACTCATAGTAGCCACGATGTGAGGCTGCTCAGAGCAGAAAGGACAAGGAGGCATTCTCGAAAGTGCTGGTTAGATTTTTATATCCGCCGGGGGGTGGTGGTGGTGGTGGTGGTGGTGGTGGTGCACGCCTGTAATCCCAGCACTTGGGAGGCAGAGCCAGGCAGATCTCTGTGAGTTTGAGGCCAGCCTGGTCTACAGAGTGAGATCCAGGACAGGCACCAAAACTACACAGAGAAACCCTATCTTGAAAGATTTTTGTATCCATCAAAACCCATGCAATGCAGATGTTTCTGCAAACATGTTTTATCTAAGGAGAATTCATTCTGAGTAGGCACTCTGTAGACTCATTATGTGATATACATTGTTTATCAGCCAACAAGTGTACCCCCCAGTTGTAGCTCAGTTCTTGGCCTCAGGCAATCAAAGAAGAAGCTAACTCTAACTCACAAAATGTCTCCTTTGTTTTCTATCACTGTATCTATCACACAACATTTGGAAGAACTTGTGGTTCCAAGTGATTTGTTTGCAGGTCCTTTGAGTTGATTCCTGTCTCAAAGAAAGGTATAAATTTCTGTTTTATGATATCTAGTTATCAAGGGGTAGTTTTGTAAGATTCTGTTTTCAAAGATGTATTGGAGATGTTGCTTTCTTAAATGTTTTGCGTTTTATAGTCTTATCTGTAAAATAAGGGGACTTTTATGGGATGCACTCCAAGATTCCTTTGTAATACATTTCTAGGGTCCAATTGCAAGTTTGAATTTCAAATGATGTTGGCAATGTATCATAAAAACCTCCAATAAAAACTTGTATGCAAGTCAAGTAGTAATATTTTCTTGGCATAGCTACTGTTTTTTTGATGGCCATCACTGAAAAATTCACATTGATCTTGGTTGTATTGTTTTATTTAATCCTTTCAGAGCCTATGAGATAAGGTCTGTCACTCTCCTTACAGTACAGGTGAGGTGAGTATACATTAGCAGATTCATAGAAACAAGAATTTTACTGTTGGAAGAGGCCTTGGAAGATATCTGGTGTAACTGACTTTTTCCACAATTTGTGTGTGTGTGTGTCTGCATGTATGTGCACATGTGTGTCTGTATGTGTATGTATATGTACATGTGTATATGTACGTGTGTGTGTGTGTGTGTGTGTGTGTGTGTGTGTGTGTGTGTCCATATGGAGGCCAAAGAATGATCTTGGGTATTGTCCCTCAGATGCTGTCCATCTATTTCTCTCCCCTCCCTCCCTACCTCCCTCCCGCCACCTGTTCTTTTTTTCTTTCTTTCTTTTTCTTTCTGACAGTGGCCTTTACCTGCCTGGAACTCACCAGGTGAGCTAGGCTTGCTGGGCAACGAGCCCCGCAGACCTGCCACTGTCTCTCCAGTGCTGGTTTTACAATACACTCTACCACATCAGACTTTTTTTTTTCTACATAGATTCTGGGGCTTGAACTCTGGTCGTCTGGCTTGCAAGGCAAGCACTTTACAACTGAACTGTCTCTCAAGTCTCAATACTTAAAAAAAATTGTGTATTCAGTGTTCAAAATAATGAGTTTCATTATGAGATTCTAATAAGTTCATATGTATTGAATCCAACTTGTTCCTTGCTTTCCCTTGTCTCCCCCAACCCCATTGACCCTATTCCTTTTTCTAAACAGACTCCCTTCTGTTTCCACATCACATGAATTTTTTAAAGGTCTAGATTCCACATATTATAGGAAACAATTTGTATCTGCTTTTCTGAGTCTGGCTTATTTCACTTAAATGGATGATTTCTAGTTCCATTCATTTCCTGAAAATGATACAATTTTATTCATTTTTATTATACAAGAACCAAATTATTTCTATGGTAGATGATATGATTCTATTCTTAAAAGATTGTACATATTTCACCAGAAAACTTAGATTTGATAAAAAAAAAAACTTTAGCTGGAGAGCAGGATATAATCATGGATTTTATGTGAGGGAGTATTGTGTGAGTTTTCCTGAGGAGATGTGAACCACTGTTTGTTCACCCCAGATAGGGAACCCAAACCCAAACCAAACCCCAAACAAACAATTCTATCAAAGTCCATCTCGTGGAACCAAAGAGCGCATTGGGATTACATAGAGACTGTAATCTTGGGACTGACCCCAAGGCAGCTGGATCAGTGAAGAGCCCACCCCAGCATCGGTGATGGCTCACGAAAGCCACAACCATTAGCTGTTAGCATGACTAGTAGGCAACTTGACAGGGTGGATAGCCTCAGCTGTCAACTGACACAAACCGAGACATATGTGGGAAGAGACATCTCAGTGAGTCACGGTTTTCATCAGATTGGTTATGGGCATTTCCTTTTCTTTTCTTTTCTTTTCTTTCTTTCTTTCTTTCTTTTTTTTTTTTTTTTAAAGATTTATTTATTTATTATGTATACAGTGTTCTGTCTGCAGGTATGTCTGCAGGCCAGAAGAGGGCACCAGATCCCACTACAGATGGTTGTGAACCACCATGTGGTTGCTGGGAATTGAACTCAGGACCTCTGGAAGAGCAGTCAGTGCTCTTAACCTCTGAGCCATCTCTCCAGCCCTACGGGCATTTTCTTAATTGTTGATTGATGTGGGAGACCCTGGGCCACAGTAGACAGTACCATCCCCAAATAGGTGGGCCTGGGCTGTGTAAGAGAGTATCTGAGCAGCCCAGGGGGATCAAGCCTATAAGCAGCATTTATCCACAGTGTCTGCTTCAGTTCTTGCTGCAGGTTCCTGCTTGAATTCCTGTCCTGACTTCCCTTAATGATAGACAGTAATATGGAAGTGTAAGCCAAATAAACCCTTTCCTCTCTAAGTTGCTTTAGACAATTGTAGCACGAATCTTAAACACTATTATTAATAAAAACAAACCCGGAGCTAGGTTTTGGGGTGAATGCTGAAAGATCAGAGAAACAGAACGAGCTACAGCTAACCTCACCTCGTCAATTCCTCAGCTGATCTCGTTCCCTCAAACTGGAAGCCTCTGAGTCCTCATCCAAGTGGATCTCAGCTGAACTGCTGCTCAAAAGCCTAAAAGCTTAAAAGACTCTAGTTCCTGGTTTTTATGCCTTATATACCTTTCTGCTTCCTGTCATCACTTCCTGGGATTAA
>CABHPQ010172351.1:17940-48481 GCA_902168405.1 Peromyscus aztecus
TTTTCTTTCTTTCTTTCTTTCTTTTTTTTTTTTTTTTAAAGATTTATTTATTTATTATGTATACAGTGTTCTGTCTGCAGGTATGTCTGCAGGCCAGAAGAGGGCACCAGATCCCACTACAGATGGTTGTGAGCCACCATGTGGTTGCTGGGAATTGAACTCAGGACCTCTGGAAGAGCAGTCAGTGCTCTTAACCTCTGAGCCATCTCTCTAGCCCTAAGCATTTTCTTAATTGTTGATTGATGTGGGAGACCCTGGGCCACAGTAGACAGTACCATCCCCAAATAGGTGAGCCTGGGCTGTGTAAGAGAGTATCTGAGCAGCCCAGGGGGATCAAGCCTATAAGCAGCATTTAGCCACAGTGTCTGCTTCAGTTCTTGCTGCAGGTTCCTGCTTGAATTCCTGTCCTGACTTCCCTTAATGATAGACAGTAAAATGGAAGTGTAAGCCAAACTGGAAGCCTCTGAGTCCTCATCCAAGTGGATCTCAGCTGAACTGCTGCTCAAAAGCCTAAAAGCTTAAAAGACTCTAGTTCCTGGTTTTTATGCCTTATATACCTTTCTGCTTCCTGTCATCACTTCCTGGGATTAAAGGCATGTGTGGCTTTGAACTCACAGAGATCCAGACGAATCTCTGCCTTCGGAATGCTAGGATTAAAGGTGAGTGTGCCACTGTGTTCTGGCCTCTATATCTAGTGGCTGTTCTGTTCTCTGACCCCAGATAAGTTTATTAGGATGCACAATATATTGGGGAACACAATATCACCACAGACAATGGTATTTATCAAAGCAACAGAAAGCAAAATAGGACAGTCCTCTTTCCCCAACAGTCCTTACTGTTTGTATAACCTTGGAGAGAGAGGACCCTTGTAGATCTCATAAGTTTCATGGACTTCCTGAGACTTATGACTTATTTACTTCCTGAGTCTTAATGAGCCTGAGATGAAATATTTCAAGTTGGAATTTTCTGGGTCTTAATGAGCCCCCCCTTAGGAGGCTAGCAATTCCTATGATATTGCTGTACAACAGGTGCCAAGATCAGCAATTTGATACGACCTGCCCAACACTGAACAACTGTTCTAAAACCAGGACTCTAACCCAGATATCTTCAGGCTCAGAGCCACATTCTTCCTAGTTCAGTCACTTATTCTTGCAAAAGCATAGAACATAAAAGACAAATATCATTTAAAAGTATTTCTTTTTTTTTAAGGTTATGATATAATTACATCATGTCTCCCTTCCCTTTCCTCTCTCCAAATCTTCCCATATAGCTCCTTACTAATATGTGAAATGTATAGCCTCTTTTTTATTGTTGTTATATTAATTTCACAATTAAATTAATTCATAATTGTTGTTATATATACATTGTATATATATGATGTGTATGGATATGTATATACATATATATTTCTTAATACACAACTACAAATGGCTCAGATTGTAATAGTGCCACTTGTATGCATGTGTTCAGGGCTGACCATTTGCTGACAAATATAATTCAAAGACATCCCAGTAGACTCTTGAGCATACCATTACATTACTTTTTTTGTGTTTTGTTGGGACAATTAGAAAAAGGTTCCTAATTTTTCACAACATGTATTTCAGTCAGTCTTCAAACTTAATGATAATACTTTTACTGGAAGCTCTTGTTTACATGCTGAAGAAGTGTAATTCCAACTGTGTGTTTAGATCTTACGAATGCTCTGCCATCTTCCAAACTTAATAATATTCATATCCTGAGAGCACAAAGGGTAATGCTTTGAATGGTGCAATACTTCTCTTAGAATAAGGTACTAAGATACATAGACTCTAGTTGCTTTGATGAGCAATATAGAAAAGAGACTTGAGGCAATACTGTTTACCTTTAGAGCCAGTCAGTGGCTTGTGATGGCAAGGGAGGGAGCTATCCACCAGCTAGCATTTGACAATGCTCAGAGACATTTTGTTGTTGTTGTTTGAAAGAGATTCTCACTCTCACCCAGCCTCACCTTGAACTCACTGTGTTGCTAGCTGCAAACTCATGATTCTCCTGCTTCAGCTTCTCATAAACTGGGGTCATTGACATATGCCACTATGCCTGGCTGGAGACAACTTGAGGGTTGTAACCGGGTTGGACAGATGGGTGCTATAGCAACTGGTTGTTAGAGAGCATGGAGATGCTGAAGATCATACAACATCTAGACTGACCTCGACAACGAAGAATTAATCAGTACAAAAAGGTAACCATTGTAGGGAATTAGAAACCCTGTAGTAAAGATGTATTACAAATATCCATATCTTTTCTTCCTGTTTTCCAATAAGGAGGTCTAACCTTATAGACTATTCCTTTGTAATTTTCTCAGATAATCAGTAGACAGAATTTCTCAGATCTGGATAGGAATGTATTTGCAGCTTTGAAGCTCTCCCTCGTCACTAGAAAGAGACATCTCTAATAAGATCAACCAGCAGATGTGACATGTTTCACTGTCAAACTGTTGCCAACGTCTAATTGGCATTGCCTGAAATCTTTGATTAAGAGCTATGAGTAGTTAATTATGTATATCATTTTTATTTGAGTATGTTGTAGATGATCACTGACAACTGAAATGTAGAATATGTTACTTACTGTTGATTGCAACCTTTTAAGTAATTATGGAATTAAGTCTCTCATGTGAAAAATGAGATATTTGATTTTTAAAATATGGTAAACATTGACCTCGCATCTTGAGGTAATATATATATGAATATATATATATATATAATCTATCTACCTGTATCTATCTATCTATCTATCTATCTATCTATCTATCTATCTATCTATCTATCTATCTACCTACCTACCTATCTATCTGGGTTGAATTGTGCGTAATGTATGCTCACATTGTAGAAAGAGGAGAAGAGATAGTGCCTGTTATTTGTTGCATACATTCAGGTACTACTTATCATTGCAAATAGTTGCCATTAGCATAGAAGCATGCACCACAGTACTTCCAGGCGGAGAAGATTCTAGGGGTTTAGTATGGAGCCCAGAGTCAAGTGGTTGAGTAACAAATTATCGAGAACCATATTATCTCATTTTGATCCATAAACTAACCCACTTAAAAAGTTATTCCAGCTTAATAAATGATCAAGCCAATCAACATGCACCTTCATTGTTCTACATTTGCAGAATTTATATAGTTAAAGTGAAGGTGGAAAAAATTTCCGAATGCGACTGATTTTTACACATCTGTTCTCATCTTTTCTGGTATACTCAGAAATCATTTTATTGTTTTTGAAATATATGGCTTGGAGAACCTAAAGGAAATTTTGACTAGGGATTCAAAGTTCATCTACTAGGAGGAAGAGGCTGAAACCCATCACTGCAAGTATCAAATGATGAATTTATTGTAGTAGCCCAATAAATCAGTCATTTGGGAGATACTTGAAAAGGTAAGCACAGCTATAAGAACTGCATATGCTCCGGTACCTTGTTCCTGCACAGCTGGTGTAGACCCAGTGGGAATACCACCAGGAAGGGCCCCCGGAGATTGCCCATACACTGCTTCTTCCCTTTCGTCTTCTGATTCTCTCTCTGATCCAGAGGCCGTCTGACTATTGGAAGTCAGCTTCACACGGAGGGCATGATTCTCTTTCTGTAGTCTGTTGATTTCTGCCCGCATTTCTTGGATAACCTGCATGAGTTGGATGTTTGCTTCCATTACCTCCTCTCCCAGACCAACCTTTTCTCATAAGCCAGATACACAATCTACTCAGTGGGACAGGGTCATCCTGCCCATAAACAATATATGCCACTTGAACAATGGAGCTCACGCCTCCCTGTACCATCTTTCAGCACCTGGGTAAGATTGTCAAAGGAGGTAAAGGATCTTCATGACTTATTCATCCTGGGTTTTGTTTTCCAGAACAGTACTTTTCTATTCTTCATTTCATATCAATCAACAGACATAGAATGCTGTTTGTGTCTGAGATAATGGAATATTTAAAAAAATTCCCAGTAAAGGACAGAGTTTCTTGTTTCCATCATTAGTTCACCATCATGATCGCCATTCAGTCTTTTCTGTTGCCACATTCGGGATCAAATGGTCACATGATCACCAGCTGCTGCAAGTACATCAAAACTGTCACACAAACAATTCTTTGCTTTGATTTTGTTTTTGCTTTTGTTTTCTGAGATAGGGTTTCTCTGTGTAGTTTTGTTGCCTGTCCTGGATCTCACTCTGTAGACCAGGCTGGCCTTGAACTCACAGAGATCCACCTGGCTCTGCCTCCCGAGTGCTGGGATTAAAGGCATGCGCCACCACCGCCCGGCTAATTCTTTGCTTTGTAAAATACACTGTAGATCTGCATTTTGGGACAAATTACTAATTTTGACACATGTTGGTTAGGAAAAGCTGACGTTAACCACAGGGTGACATATGAACTAACTATAGAGATATCATTGACATGTGTTAACGGTAATTGTGTATAGCTTCCTCAAGGCAGGCAGGTTTCTGTCCATACAGATACATTTGTGCTATTATTGGTTTTTAGTATGTTTTCTTGGCAGAGGTTTTCCAGGGAGATTTTGGAATGTGAGAAGATCAAGAGTGAGCATTAATCTTAAATGGGAAAGGTATAAGGCAGCTACAGCTTTCATTGCCCATTTTCTCAACAGGTTTCTTTGTTGGGAATGAAAAGTACAGTCCTAAATAGCATAGTCTCTAATGGCAATATTTAGAAATTCAATGAACATAAATGAGCTTCTCAAATGAGTGAAATTGATTAGAACACTGTTTTCTTCTTCTTCCTCTGTATGTTGACACTTTCTGTCCATCCTAATAGACATTTGTTGACTGACCCAATGCTCTAGCTAGGGATGAATGAACTGAGTTTTATTGCTCTTTTATACTAAACAAATTTACCTTTTAATACTATTCATTTATGTATTACCAGTACTGGGGATTCAAGCCTTGTGAATGGTTGGCAAGCACTCTACTAACTAGATACAGTCCCAACCAATAAATTCTTTTATATGTTCAAATTTTAGGATATGTTTATTCAAAACTTAGTCTATGAAAACAAGTAGGCTGTCCTGACATGTTTTTTTTCTATTTTAATGTGAATGAATTTTAGCAAACACTTATGTATGAGGCTCTCTAGAGAGTACACAAGTGGATAATGGAAATGACCATAAAGTAAAATGGGATTCGAATGGTGGCTTCGTCTAACCACTACTGGATGTTCAGATCTGTTTCACAGTTTGTCTGTAATGAACTCCATTTTTGAGTACTTCTATTTTAAGAGAGTACTTTTTTTTTGTTACTTGTTTTTTGGTGTGGATTCTGTATCTCACTAGCCTAGTTTGGACTCAGACTTTATATGTAGCTGAGGGTGACCTTGAACTCCTGATTTCCCTGCCCCTATGTACTGGGATTACACTACCACACTTGACTTTAGGGGTTCTAGGGATCAAACACAGGACATCATGGATGCTAAGCAAATAGTCTACCAGCTGAGTTACAGCTCCAGCTGTATCTTGCTTTTTAGCTACCCTCTATGTGCGTGTTTTCAGACAGTCTTTTTGGAAGCAGTTGGTAACACATCTAACCTTTGTTTTTATGAAATTCTTGCTCTAGTACAGTGGTACTCTAACTGTGGGTCTTGGCCCTTTTTGGGGGTCAAATGACCTTTTCACAAGGGTTGCCTAAGAACATCAGAAAACACACATACTTACATTATGATTCATAATAGTAGCAAAATTACAATTGTGAAGTAGCAACAAAAATAATTTTACAGTCGGGGGTCAGCACAACAAGAGGAACTCTATCAAAGGGTCACAGCATTAGAAAGGTTGAGTACCACCGCTCCAGCAGGTTTCATAAGTCTATTCTCCAGAACCAACATTGCCTATTTCTTCAGCTGTTTGTTGTTTAATGTGGTTTCAAGGGTATTGAGTGCATTGTAGGCATTCTTTTTAAACACACTATATATCAATAGGCCTCTTGAGCTAGGCTATCCAGCTGTAAAGACATTCTTCTGAAAGCATCTATCATAGAACCTGTAGCACGAATCTTAGTCTTATTAATAAAAAACAAACCTGGAGCCAGGTACTGGGGTCAACGCTGGAAGATCAGAGAAGCAGAACAAGTCACAGCTTCCTCACCTTGCAATTCCTCAGCTGATCTTGTTTCCTCAGACTGGAAGTCTCTGTGTCCTTATCCAAATTGATCTCAACTGAACTGCTTCTTGAAAGCCTGAAAGCTTAACCAGCCTGGTTCACGCGCCTTATATGCCTTTCTGCTTTCTGCCATCACTTCCTGGGATTAAAGGCTCTTGTTACCACGCCTGCCTGTTTCCAGTGTGGCCTTGAACTCACAGAGATCCAGGCAGATCTCTGCCTCTGGAATGCTAGGATTAAAGGCATGTGTGCCACTATTTTCTGGCCTTTATATCTAGTGGCTGTTCTGTTCTCTGACCCCAGATAAGTTTATTAGAGTGCACAATATCTTGGAGAACACAACCACCACAAGACCTGTATTGTATTACAGGAAATAATATTCTAGAAAATATTCTACACAAGTGAGTAGTAAAATTATATCCAGTATTGAAATTATATTTCACTTTGTTTTCAGCAACAACATAGGACACAAAATAATGTATAACTATTGGGAATTACGAGAGAGTTATCGTCATAGACAATTTGATTATATTTCTACAAACAGAAAAAAAATGAATCCAAAATTTTATTCTGCCACAGAATAAATACTTAAAAACTCAGTAATTTTCCTAAGTACTGCCAACAGCTATGTAGAAAAAACAATTGAAATGTATCCCAGTGACAAGAGTTCTTCACATGTAAAACACAAAAGGATTTTCTTTATAGTGTTTGATGTTTGTACAATGAAGAAAATGCTAGCATTTTACAGAGGCATACAAAAGAACATGAGAAAATAGAATCTGTTCCTGGCAAGAAGACTGTAGATTTTAAATAATTTATACATTTCATGAGAGCCCAACCAAAATTCCAATGGGACTTGAAAAACTGGCAAAATCATTCTAAGGGTCATCTGGAGACAATCATTATGCAGCGTCTGCTAGTGAAGGCTTTTTTCCAGAGACTTATCTAGTTAGATTGTCAACACAATACAAAACTATGATGACGATATAGTAATATTCATGAGTTCACAGTCAAGATAAAGTTAAAAACAGTTCTGAGAAAAAATACATGAGGAGAAATGTGGAAAAAGTCCAGACTTCTGAGTAATTTGGGATATTAAAGTAATGAAATACTTATCTTTGGAGGGGCCTAAGAAGTTAGTAAAAATTTTGGAAAATAAAATAAAGAACCCTCCACAGACTTGATAGTTTTAGTGTTTTTTAAATGAACAATTTAGCAATAAATATCAAGCATTTAAAGAAGCTTTACTAGAAAGAGGGAGTTGGTTCAGTCAGTAAAGTGTATACTGTGGAAGCATAAAGACACAATTGCACAACACCCATGTATGTATAGCACATGCTCATATGTATACACGAGTTCTTAACTGTAAAGTATTAAATTCCATCTACAATTTTTGGATGCACTACAAATCAATAACAAGGCCTTGGATATAATCTAAATGTTCAAACAATGATAATAAATAATTAAAATGTAGCTATACAACAAAACAGTATTCTGGACCTCAAAATGCTGAATGAAAAATGTAGTATCCAATGGTATATAGAGTAAAACCTAAACTTTGTAAAAAAGGTTGAAAAGAAATATCCAAAAGGAAAACCATTCTTGTCTCTGTGTGATATGATTTTGTATGGTTTTTATGCATACATGTATGTCACCTGTCCTATTTACTTTTTATTATAGTGAAATGACACTATTATCAGGACAATTTATAGAAGAAAAGATTTATTTGGGGCTTACAGTTTCAGAGGGTGAGAGTCCATGACCATCACGGTAGGGAATATGGCAGCAGGCAGACGAGCATGGTGCTGCAATAGTAGCTGAGTGCTTACATCTTACTCTACAAACACTGGACATGCAGATTCTACTGATCTGTTATCTGTTTATCTATCTATCTATCTATCTATCTATCATCTATCTATCTATCTATCTATCTATCTATCATCTATCTATCTATCTATCTATCTATCTATCTATCTATCTATCATCTATCTATGTAGTTTTATTTCCCAACAGTTATCACAAGGGTTTTTAAATGGTCACGAAAACAAAAACTGGTTAAACTCTGTATATTGTTGTATGAGCACTAGGATCTTATGATTAAGAGCTGTTTATTTTTAAGCATGTGAATATCTTATAGTATAGATGTCCAGGTCACCTTCAGATACCCATAGAGCCGATCCCCTTATCTTCGTTACCCAGTGAGCCTCATGCCCTCAGTCTCTAGCATAAGTTAGCACTGTGAGAAGGGAATAGATGTTCAGCTCTTTCAGATCCAAAGGCAAAGTTTCAATGGGCAGGCACTTCCTCGCTTTGGGATGTCTGGTTTTTCAGCGGAGAGAGAGATTTGGAACCAAAAGTGTCTTTCTTCTTACTTGCCTCAAATAAATTATGCTATAAAATTTCCTTTTATTGAACATAAATCATGCCTCACAAAATCCTGGGAATAAGGTTGACTAGAGGTTTCCTTACCTGCCAGAACCTTCCGGGTGAATCACTAACAGAAGACAAACAAGGTCAGAAGAGAACATAGGGCTTTTGACTGGATCATTACCACTCAGTCACATCAACTTCCACACAGAGATATCCAATTGCCTTACCCTCGATGACACAGTAGGAAAAAGTCGCTTGCATGAAATTGTGTGTCTTCCTTTTCAAGCAGACACTTATCTTTCTGTCATAAAATATTTAAACAGCTCCTGAGAAATTCTACTAGCACGGTCATTGCTGAGGATTCACTGTGACCTTGAACTTGATATACAGCTACTGTCATACTGATTTCCCTGGTGACCAGAAGCATCTGCTGTTGCAGTGAGTCCAGACTCAGGACCATGTTTGACGGTTTGCCATTCTGCTGTTGTTTAGACATTTGAAGTCTACACAGTGGCAAAGCGATCATGTGGAAAGGAAAATGGAAAGAACAAGTGTTTGATGGACACAATGCCCATGACCTGGGGATAAGTCAGTGGAAGAGATGCTTAAGGTTGGCCTGAGTCAATTCACATGAAAGAGATTAACTATCTCCCTGTGCAGCCAGATGTGAGATGGTCTTGACTTGGGCAGCTTTTGGCACTTAAGGAGACTTCTTTGGACATAGGCATGGAAAGAACAACTATTCATTGATAGACAGCTGTGACCTGCAGTGAGTTTGTATAAAGAATAAATGTTTCAGTCCCCACTCAGAGACTGACACACATGGAAAAATATTGAAGGGATAAAATAGGAAAGTGAGGAGATCTGAGGCCATAGCTTAA
Source organism: Peromyscus aztecus (assembly GCA_902168405.1). Classification (NCBI taxonomy): domain Eukaryota; kingdom Metazoa; phylum Chordata; class Mammalia; order Rodentia; family Cricetidae; genus Peromyscus; species Peromyscus aztecus. The sequence goes on from CABHPQ010172351.1 coordinate 27,330, forward strand.
AATATAAGCATTGGAAAAAGCATGAGTCAGAAACAAGGCGAATAAGAGAAACAAATGGGAATGATGAGCTAGACAGCTACTGAGCCCCAACTAGGCTTTACCATGAAGGAATGAAGTACTATTATTTCCAGCCCCACCTGCCCCCTTTTCGAATGAGGTCTCATGTAGCCCAGGCTGGCTTGAAATTCACCATATAGTTAAGAATGGCCTTGAGCTTCCAATTCTCCTACCTCCAAATCCTGAGCGCTGTGATCATAGGTGTGTGCTACCACACACCACCATGCCTTGTTTATTGGGTTCTGGAAATTGAACGTAGGACCTTGTGCATGTTAGGCAAGGACTTTGCAAATTGAGCCACATCCCCAGCCCCTCAAAAACTGGGAATCCAGATTCTGCAAGTTTTAAACATTTTAAACAACAGGCAACTTATTCACCCTTTTACAGTATACTGCAGAAAGCCTATAAAACAAGTTCATGGGGATGGATTAAGTCTCACAGCTTCCTATTCAAGACTTCCAGGAGGTAGGTAACTTCATTTTCCCCAGGAGATACGTCATGGACTAAATGTTTGTCCTCTCCCATGGCCAAATTCATATGTTGAAATCCTATCTATCCTTCTGACCATATTAGAGGTTGAGACTTTTGAGAGATAAAGGACAAATATTTTCTATTAGCTGCATGTAGGAGGGTAGGGGACCCAGGCAATGTATGTGTGTGTGTGTGTGTGTGTGTGTGTGTGTGTGTGTGTTACCCCTACCCAGAGACTATCATTCCAACCTGCTGCATATTAGCATTTCCTTAAACATTAAATTGATTAATATTGGTCTCTTACTTCTTAACACTTATGTATCATATGCAAAAGTATGAAATGAAACTCCAGTGCTTCAAGAGACTTTAAGTTATAAGAAATAACAACAATTTTGGGAATAATATTACTGTTTTATGCTTGTGCAGTACATTAATACAATACAAAGCATTTTAAATATACTGTTTTGTTTTATCTGCTGGACATCTTTTTCAGTTGGGTGCAATTTTGTGTCATGATAGAAAATGAATGAGCTTTACAGCCTGATATTTTTGGGTTAAAACTTCATGTGTGGCACTTCCTAGGTATAAAGCTCTTATGGATTGAATGTCCCCCAAATATATATGTTGAAACCCTAGCTCCTGGTATAGCTGTATTATGTGGAAATAAATAGGGCCTTTAAGGAAGTCAATGAGACCCTAAGGGTGATGCCCTGATCTTATAGGATTAAAGCTCATGTTAGAAGTGGCTCCAGAGAGCTCATGCCTCCTTTATCTGTCTACAGAAAGAGGAAAGGCCACATGAGGACATAAAAAACAGAGATCATCAGCAAAAACAAAAATTTCCAACACCTTAATAGTGGCTTTACAGCTTCCAGACTTGTAAGAAATTTAGTGTCTTTAACGAGAGACCCTGTCTGTGGTATTTTCTTATTGAAAGATAATTAGTTCTTAATATAACTTTAATTACAATAGAATTACATCACTTCCCATGCTTCCTCCATCTACTCTCCTCTAGTTACCCTCCCTTGAACCCATTCCACGTCCTTCCCACTCTGAAGTTGATAGCTTCTTTTTCTTTGATTGGTAGTGTTACAATCATGTAATTATATATGTTTTTAACAGGATGGCTCTGGATAGACATTTAGAGGTCCATGTGCTATATTCATCATTTTTTTGTGTTGAAATTTAACTCTAAGTTATTTTTAAAGACATGGTTATATAATTTAATAACTGAGACACATCTGTACCATGGTGATAACAGGAATGAAGTCATATTTTGTTCATTCGCTTTATTCAGCGCTGTGCTGGGCAGTGAACTCTTCAAAGACATCGTCACTGTCTAAAATAGCTGTCCTTGTCATACCATGATTCCTCACCTTGGTTTGTTTTTCTTCCTGATGAAGGCCCATATGACAGGAAATTTATTTATTTACTCATTATGTCATTATGTACCCTTTCTAGTAGAATATAGACACTGTGATTGTGGGCTTGGTCGGTCTTGTTTTTAGTGGATCCACAAATGTGAGAAAAGTAGCTGCCCCACAATAAGTTTCAATGAATATTAGCTAACTAAATGGCTTCTGAGGGGATTAGTGGGATATACATGCATAGACTTTTACAGATTATCTCACATCAGGTCCTCAAATTGCAGTAGCCATGATGAAGGGAGGGCATTTAACCTCAAAATTTATCCATGCATTTTTAAGCATCAATCATTGACTTAATTCTTTTTTTTTTTTTTTTTTTGAGACAGGGTTGTAGCTTTGCGCCTTTCCTGGAACTTATTCTGTAGCCCAGGCTGGCCTCGAACTCACAGAGATCCGCCTGGCTCTGCCTCCCCAGTGCTGGGATTAAAGGTGTGAGCCACCACCGCCCGGCGACTTAATTCCTTTCTATTGAGAATTCCTAAACAGAACACATGAGCACCAGCACAAGGACATTGACACAATCAGAAGCTGGGTAAGGTCTAGATCATTTGAAGGCAGCAGATCTTCTGGAAACCTAATCATGTCTTTCTGTTACTAGGCGCTGGGATGGAATCCAGAAGTCCTATCATCTTTTCAGAAGCAGCCAACCAGGTAGCTTAGAGGATTGGAGAAGAGAGAAGCAAAGCAACACCGTTTTAAGCCATGACATTTTGGGGTAGTTCGTCATGCTGCAGAAGGTAACTAACAGTTACAACAGAGGTCCTCAGAAATCAAGAGAGGAAGCTTCTCTGGGCTGAAGAAGGACACAACCTCCTGTGTGTTCAGCAGGATGAATGTCTTCAAGGGCTTATATATGTAGATGCCTCTTGATGGATGTGTTCATGGTCAGAACCTTTAAGAGAACTCCTAAAAGCTTCAGGTGAAGAAGGAATCCCAAGATTCTGGGTGCTTGTAGGAAAAGAAACTATCCTCCAAGTCCTGGGATAAAGTAATTTTGAATTTTGAATTCTAGATCCAGCCCAACACTCATTTGTGTATGAGACAGTGATGAAAAAATAAAAAAAGGATTTTCAGACCTGCTAAGACTCTGAAAGATTATTATTTACAAGTGTTCTGAGAAAGACCGAGTTAAGGATATATTGCAACAATTGAAAAACTGAATCAGAATAGAGTAAAATCTGAGTTGTAAGAACCGACAGGTAAATAAACCAGTGAAATGCTGAACTATTGTATTAATCTTTGGTGTGCAATATAAAAAAGTAATAGCAACTTAATTATGACATTAAATATTCTAGGATGATGAAGTGCTAAGTGTCTTTTCTGGTTTTGGGAAAATGCAGATATGACTCATTCCATACATTTACAGAAAGATACAGATGCAGATAAATCTGATAAACATGTAAAGGTCAGCACTGGAAAAACAGAGCAAGATTCATGTATTCTAAACTATAGAAATAAAATATACACCATCATAGGTAAAATGCCGGTAATTAGAAAACAAATGATACCCCCAGGAGAGTAGGTCTAATCATGCCTTTATTACCTTAGTAATGGACTCTTTTCACAGTACTGCTTAAAATGGGGCATTGTTGGGGGGGTGAGTAGTTCAATCTAGCTAAACGTTGGTTACAGTGGAAAGGCTTAAAATGGGAGAAAGTTTTTGGGGCCTCAATCTTAGACAAAGAACTACAGACAACTGGTGAATACTGAAAGCAGGAGAAATAGTCTTCCCAGGGATGAAAACCCCTCGGCTGGCTATCCAATACCAACCGGTCATCCCTGAGACCTTATACACACAGGTAATAGATTGAGAGGTTGTATTTATGTATTCAGAAGTGTGTGTGTGTGTGTGTGTGTGTGTGTGTGTGTGTGTGTGTGTGAAAAAGAGGCCATGAATTTGAAAGGAGAAAGGGGGAATGCATAGAAAGGATTGGAGGGAAGAAAGGAGGGGGGGAAATGATGTAATTATATTGTAACTTTTAAAAACTTTAAAAACTTATTAAAAAACCAAGTGGCACAGACAACCGAACCACAGGAATAAGGATAACAATATCCCAGTTCTTGCAGCCCAGCACAGCAGAATGAACACAAATGCTTTCTCTGCACTGTCCTCAAAGCTACTCTAAAGAGAAGGACACATGGCTCTAGAAAGACCATAAAGAGAAAAGGGTGACAAAACTTTGAAGCTAAAAATCAAGTTAAAATTGATTCCCAGAACCCACATGGTAGCTCACAACCATTTATAACTCTAGTCCCAGAGGGCCTTACTTCCTCTTATGACCTCTGAGGGCACCAGGCATGCATGTAGTACACACATACATGTAGACAATACCCCCATACAATACAATAATAGATAATTAAATTAATAAATGAATTAATTTATTAACAAATAATTAAATGACAGTCGACCTGGCAGTTTATAGGAAAGCTCACATGGAAGCTGAGATCAAAACTCTAGATGGAGTCCTTGAAACCATTTCTTCAACAGCAGGACCTGTGCCTTAGGAAGCATCCAATGGCTATGGACATGCAGATATGGCATGATCCAATGTATGGTGTGTACATCTGTGTGGGGTCACTCAGTAATGAAACTCACCAATGAAGAGGCTTGTGCTGTTTCTGTACTAGTCTCTTTCTCTGTCTCCGACTGTCTCTGTCTTTCTCTCCCACACACATACATATAATTGTACATACGCTGAGTTTAACATGAGTCCATAATACCTCACTTTGACTTTGCCTGGGTAAGAAATAAGGAGAAAACTGGAGAAATCTATTGTGAGAGGCAAGAGATGAAAATGAATAAAAATACCTGTAATGAGATTAAACAATAAAGGGACAAGAAGGCAAATATTTTTATTAACATGCCTGGAAGAATATGTGAAGAATATTATTAGTAAACCATATAGTTTATTAAGATAATAAAGGAATGAGAAGTTGAAGGTTGACAATAAGATAGCAGAGACATGTAGCTCCTAGTCTCTCAAGACAGCTAATTACCAAGAGTAGAGATTTCTGCTCCCACAGCAAAGAAGTTGACCCTATTGGAATTACAAAGCACCCATGTCCCTAAGAGGAAATAAAATTATTAGAAAGTATTGACAAAGTTCTGGGATTGACATAACAATCTTTAAATGGAAATCTCTATCTCAAATGAACATATTTAAATGTATTTACTAATCTTACTTAATTTTCCTCCTTGGTTCACAGATAAACTGTTCCAAGCTGTCCTTGAGTGTAACAAGTGTAACTATGTGATGGAGTTCAACTGATGGGATGTGCACAGTTGTTGTTATACCCTGTCTTAGTTAGAGTTCCTATTGCTGTGAAGAGACACCATGACTATGGCAACTCTTATAAAGGAGAACATTTAACGGGGTGGCTTACAGTTTCAGAGATTCAGTCCATTATCATGGTGGGACATGGCGGCCTGCTGGCAGACATGGTGTTGGAAAAAGAGTTGAGAGTTCTACTTCTTGATCTGCAGACAACGGGAATCGAACTGAGACACTGGGTGTGGCTTGAGAATATGTGAGACCTCAAAGCCCACTTCCACAGTGACACACTTCCTCTAACAAGGTCACACCCACTCCAACAAAGCCATTCCTCCTAATAGTGTCACTTCCTATGAGCTTATGGGGGCCAATGACATTCAGCCTACCACAACCGTCAAACAGATACGATCATAAAAATTTAGATGGTGGTTAACATTAGGAAGAAACTACTGAGAGAATGTTCTTTGGAGATGATAGCCAGGGTCATCCTTTCTGAAATATTACAACCCTCAGGAAGCTCAGCCAGATTGTCAAAGGCCTTGCAAACCTCCCAAAGGTGATTGTCTTAAATGCTTTTATTTGTTTGTATTTATTCATTTTTAAGGTTTAAAAAATGTGTTTGGGGCTATAAAGTAGAGAGTGGATTAGAGTAGACGATAAGTAGCTGGTAAGAAATCTGAGGGACAGGGAGGATTTAGGATAGTTTTTGTGGTTCATGAAATGTAGAGTCAAGATGGGAATTTCTGCTAGAGGTAATATTTTAGTAGTTTTCAACATCAAACTTAGCAGTGATCTCTTTATGTTCTCTGCAAGGATCCTGTTTGCTGGACAACTTCATTGCTTGTAGTAGGAAAACAGACTTTCTTTTCAAGAAGTATTAACCATGGCTGATTTTTTTTAAGTGCTGAGACACCCTTGGATTTATCTGAGGATGAACTGTCTAATTGAGATTTCTGATCGAATCTCTGCTGCGGCACAGAACTCTTATCCCAAATAGAAGAGATGAACTATTACACTTGGTTCTTTTATTGGTTTCTACAAGAGACTGTTCGAAATGAACTGCAATTTTGTCTGCTGCTTTCTATTAGAACAAAGAAAGTTGTTCGTTCCCTAGGCTACTAGGGTGTGTTGAACAAAGCAAAAGGGAGCAGCAGTTTTCTCTGAATTTATTAAAAAAAAAAAAAAGAGCAGATACTCTGCTGGTAGAAAAAGCAATAAGAATGCCTGCTCATTCCATTCTTGAAAGGGGTGGCTAGTGTGCTTACAAACAGGCCCTGGGTCTGCTTCTTCTGAAAGCATGCATAACACAAATGGTGGAAGCATTTGACTCCAGAGCCCAAGCTGATGCTGTCACTGAGATGAGGTTTCACACAGTCTGTCCGGGCTAGAAGTCCTTGGACAGTTTCTAGTCTCGTAGTAATCTTGTGTGAGAAACAACCAGATCTGGCAATGGCTTCACCGGGCAGTGGGGTCATCTGGCCTTGGGGCTGTTATACATACTGACAAGATGGGCAGAGTTCTCATTTTGAAATATCCAGGATTGGGGGCGGTGTGCGCCCATAGAGGGGCTCCTCGGAGCACCCAGCCGGACCTGCGTGGGTCTCTGTGTTCTTCCGTCCTCGAGTTCCTGGATTCCGAGCCTCCTGGATCCTGGTCTCAGGCAGTAGCTGAATTACTCCACCTGCTTTCATTCTCTGTGCACCAGGAATCTGAGGTCCTGGAGTATCAGCAGCAAAGATGCCTAACAAACCATCCTCTCCTTATCCTGGAGGCCCTACAGCCCCACTACTAGAGGAAAAAGTGGAGACCCACCTACTCCAGGCCGTACCTCCCCAGTGGTGATGCAGCCATCACCAGGCATGCTACTGCCCTCTGCTGACATTGCTCCCCCACCTTAAGAGCCACCGGGTCATCCAATGCCTCAGCCTGGCTTTGTACCCCCTCACATGAATGCAGATGGAGCCTACATGCCTGCAGGTTTCTACCCTCCTCCAGGCCCTCACCCACCTATGGGCTATTATCCACCAGGACCCTACCCACCAGGGCCCTATTCTGGCCCTGGGGCCATACGGCCACAGTCTTGGTCCCATCAGGGCCAGCCACCACGGTGACAGGGCTGCAGGGAGAGATCTTTGAAGGTGCACCGGTGCAAACAGTGTGCCCCCACTGCCAGCAGGCAATCACCACCAAGATCTCCTATGAGATTGGCCTGATGAACTTTGTACTGGGTTTCTTCTGCTGCTTCATGGGGTGTGATCTGGGCTGCTGCTTGATCCCCTGACTCATCAATGACTTCAAGGATGTGACGCACACGTGTCGCAGCTGCAAAGCCTACATCTACACATACAAGCGCTTGTGCTAACAGAGCTAGACTTGGACTCCCCCATCTATCAGTCTGGCCTCATGTGCTCTGCTCCCCATGCTCAGTGGTCACTACCCCTCAGCCCCCACTCAGGGTTGGAAGTTCTGCCACTGTCCCCTGGAAATCTTGTTCTCACCTTTCCCTTCCCTGAGCATCCAACTCTTCCAGCAAAAATTCCATTGGATTTAAGGCCAAGAGCCAGTGGGTGGCATGGGGGTGGCACTGATCTTGAGTGTTGCTTGGGCATTTGTAATCCAGAAGATAAGCTGAAGAGACTCTCTTACTGGGGTCCTCATTCCTCCTTTCTGCACAAGGTCCAGGCCTGGTCCTTACTGTTCCTGGGACCAAAAGTACCCAGAGCATTAATAGGTTCCCAGACTAGGGCCTACAGTGAGGGTTGTGCCGGGAACCACAGTTGCTTCTGACCTGCTGGAATGAGGTCAGGGAATGACCTAGAGTTAAGTGGACCCAAGCAAGACAGGGACTTAAGGCCTAGGTTTATGTGGAGTATGTTGTCTGGGGTGCCAAGGGTGGAATAAGAAAGAAATAATGACTGTCAACTCTGGGCCTCAGAACTCTCAGGTATGGAAACCCAGGACGTAAACCACTGTCCAGGAGTTACAAGAGCTCCCTAGTATAAGGCAAAGACGACACTGGGCTAGTTAGAGCCCTGGTAGCTAAGAAGAACTTGCCCTTGTTCTCACCTAGCTTACTCTGAGTCAGTCAATGTGCAGATCTCCTTTCTGGACACACCTCTGTGAACCCCTATATTTTCTGGGGCCAGAAAGAATGAATGCCCATGAGCCTGTCCTGTTTACTTTTATGTCTGCGCTGTGTTTGGGTGCAACTTCTGCCTAGTGGCTTACTGACAGATGGCCGATCAGAAGAGCCTCCTTGTAGGTTCATTGGTCTCTGGAGTAAGTGCCCGTCGTCTTTTTTTTTTTTTTTTTTTTTTTTTTTTTTTTACCGTAGTTGACTTGCTTCCATATTGGGGCATTTAAGTAGGGACAACTGTGGCACTGGGCTGGGGATCAGGAAGAAGTCACAAGTGGTGGGGATGGCCTAGGGACATGAGTCTTGCCCAGGGTGTAAACCCAAACTTGTCTGTTTCCTGAATGGTCTGTGAATATGCCCACGTGGATGCTGTGACCTGCTGCTGTGCCTCTCCTGGTCTCACACTACCACTGCATGGCCTCCTATCACTGTGAACTGTGGCCTGGTGCCAGTTTGTAGTTTCATTAAATCAGCTCTTTCACTCCCCTGCTCTGGGCCTCTGCTGTCTTGCCTGGTTTCCTTCTTTTCTGAGGGACAGGGTGGGGCTACACACAGGTAGTCTACTGGCAGGCAAGAGATTGGGCCTGGGAAACAACACATGTTTAAGAACCCAATTACACCAAACCAGAATTATATATAGACTTGCCCTAGGGGGACCCAGCTGTTCTGGGCCAGGGAGGTTTTGGTTTCAGCATTGGTTTCCATCATTTACATAATTAGGTATTCTGGCTGCAGAGCCTAAGAACTGGAGCCCTGGTCTAGCTTAGTGACCTTCTAACCTGAAGGTGTTGCTCTTTGGTCCTTAAACAAGACAGCACTACTAGACTGAGACCTCATAGTCTGAAGATAAACACCAAAGTCTGGCACTCAGACTCTGAACCAGGTTGGCCTTGGGAAAACGAACCATCTCAGCTGTGAAGGTGGTGAGCTCACCTTTCAAGAGTTTCCCTGCTGTTTACCATTTTTTTTTCACACAAGACTTTTACAGGAATAGATTCCTACTAATAAAAATATTTAACTTCAAAAAAAAAAAAAGCAATATCCAGGATTAAAAAATCAGGGAAAAGAGTTGGTTTTTGGTTCAACTTCTGGTTTACTTTTAATTAATTTTGTTCTAGTTTTGGTTCAGTGGGCTTTCCTATGAAATTTTGGTAATAATTATGGAGATGTAGAAGCTAAAGTTAACTGGATATATAGACTTTCACTGTCTTTGTGATGTACTAAAGTGCCTCCCATAAATTAATAGTTTATTCTTGTTTGTATTCAATTCAAATGCTTAGTCTCTGGAAATGTTTATAAATTAAGCAAATGGCCATGGGTTTGTATAGATAGCTATTCATCTGCTCAACCAAGGTTCAAGTCAACTCCAGGTTTAAGGAGAAAAGCACATCATTATTGTCCAGAGTCTTGGTCATTAACTGTGTGACTTTGTGGCATGTTGGCTTGCCTCTACTGGATGTGCTTCCCATCAGTCTGGAAGCCCTGGCAAGGCCTTTCTCTCTATTCTCAGTCTGTGTGTGTGCAGCTGCTGGAGTGTTCTGACTGATGGCAGGGAAAGGAGAAGACTCACATTTCTAACTTAATTAATACTACTTTTTTTCACAAACAAGGACAGAAAGTCCTTGAGCCCGCTGGCTTGCCCAGTCCTCGGGTGGGGAGACAAAGGGAGGTGCGGTGGACTTAGTGAGTTCTGGATGTTCTACCTACATTCCTGGTGGGTTCTTGTAAGCTCAGAACTTGCTCTAGAGTAAGAATTAATATGCAGGTTCTGTTTACAAACATAAGACATGGATTCAGGGGGCTTATTTCTCATCAAGGGATCAATGTCCAGAAGAGATGTTGTGTTCTAGTGAATGTATTGATTTTATCATAAAGCAAATGAGATACCCATAAACTCCAAGGATAGGACACTTAGATCTTCTTGAAGTTTTTAACCTATGAAATTGATGACACAGTACAATAATTTAGAAAAATATTTAATAATCTTTTCCTTAGAAAAATCACTGGTAAATAAGACAAGTGGAGTCTTTCCTGATGAAATATTTTGGACATCATTAGAGAAATTTTTACTTATATTTATCTCAGATAAAAAATGACTCTTTCCTCTGAGTGCAATGTTGATTCTCATACATCCGGGCTCTCCTTATTTTCAGCAGAAACATAGAATCAAGATGAAATGTCATAGTTTGTCATCTTGCTGTATTTTCAGACGTTGAGAGTGGTTGCATACAATGTGGACAAATAAGTAGTAATGATTCTTAACGACTGAATCACGCTCCTGTTTTCCCCAGCATTCCCTGATGAGATGCAGTTTTGTCAATAAGTCTTTGCACAAGATTCTCTGGCTTTTTGTTTTGAAGCAAAAATAAAATGGAAGTCATGGGTCTGAGTAGTTGTTGAATATGCCTTCCTCAACATGCTCTCAGGAACACATAAAACTAATGGCTATCCACGAAGGTGTTAGAGAGTAAAATCTAATTAAAGACTATTAGGAATACTTGTCACTTGTTTTCCTGTGTTCTTTCTCTGTTCCGTATTGTCATGGGGTGCTGGTGTAATCTGTGGAGTTATTTTTTCTCTTCTTTTGGTCCAGGATCTAACAACATCATTAAGAAGAGAAGCAAAAGACAGGAAACATCTGTTTATACGTGTGGAGACTGCTGGCCTTGGTGTTGATGAAGCTGTGGGACAAACAGGGCTCTCCTACATTCTTGTTAGGAACGTGAAATGAAACAATCAATTTGGATAAAGGTCTGACTGTTTTTGTCAAACTAAGATAGAAGCATAATTTGCCACTTGACCCAGTGATTTTACTTCTAGGTCCTGACATAAAAGAATGAAAAGACTATAGCCAATGTTTATTGCAGTTTTATCTATAACAACTCTGAACTGGAAACAAGCTGTGTGATTATCAACAAGATAAAGTACAATATGTTTTTGCAGTGGACTAATACAGCACCAAGCAAACAACAAACACACACACACAAACAAACAAAACAAAATAAAACAAAACGAACTACTGATTCATGCAAGCATTTGAATGAATGTCAGAAATTTTGTGCTGAATGAGATAAGCCTTTCAACAAAGATTCAGTATAATTCTACCCACACTATGTTCTAAAATGGGGAAAAACGGATTTGTGGATGGAAACTTGAAGCCAGGGATGAAAGAGTCTGTAATCGCTGTACTCTGAAGGCTGTTGAGGCATGAGAATTATAAAATTTGAGGCCATCCTGGGCAACATCACGAGACCTTGTATCAAAAGTAAAAAATAAGAGGCTACCATTTCTTTGTCAGTGCACAGATGGTTGTCTTCCAGCCTGCTGGTGACCTGAAGGCAAGGGAGCCCGCTCAGATGTGTGGGTTCAACAACACAGGGAGCCTCCTACTGTGCCTGAGGCTGTACACAAGGCCAGGTAAAGAGGCTTGCCTTTGGGCGACTGTCCAGTTTTTGGTATACCTGTCCTGGTTGTAGGTGTAGTGCCCGTTGTCTTCTGATTGGTTGACTCAGGTCAAGGCATCCCTGACACAGTCAGTAAGCAACATCAGTCTGGTAAAGGATGGAGGCACCTCTTCCACATTTCCTGGATCCTAGGGTAGCTTCCTCTTCTTGGACAAGGTGACCAGGGTGTCCTGGTGGTTGTAGGTTCTTCTACGCCCCAGGCCTAATGCTCTTACTTCTTATCTCAACAACAGAGACTTGTTAGCCATGTGGCATTATAATTATCAGATCTAGAGTCTACAGAAGCTATATATTAAATAACTTACATTACCCTAGGGAACATAGTACCAAGAAGGGAGAGTGTTATCCTGGGCCTGAACATAGAAAATAGTCATGATAATAGTGCTCTTTCACCTTGCACCAAATGCCAAAAACACCTAAATACCTTCTACCACCAATTTATTTATGAATTCATCTGCCACGACAGATGCCAGATGACTTTTCTCAATTGATAAATGAAACAGCAAGAAAACAGATGAAAGTTAGGGCTTTTAGAGTGTCACTACTGTGCTGGAGCCCGAGTCATGAACCTGCAAGCCCTTGCTCTTGTCTGCCTACTGTTAGGGAACTTCCCGAGGTTCTGTGTGGTCATCTGTATTTGTCAGAGCATAGAACAGAGAATTTTGTGCTCATGGTTAGTTGCTTTTCAGATTCCAGGTGTAAAGTTGAGAAGATCCAGCATTTCACCCGACTCTTTTGTCCTGAGCTATCTAGAAAGTCAGCTGTTTTTTTGACAACCTTGGGAAGGTGTTACATTAACTTTGCTATGTATATTTTGTCTTGGGGGTGATGGTAGTGTTATATATCTTGAAGCAGGGTGATGTGTTATAAGAGATCATCATTTGTCAAACTCATTGGCATACAGTTAAGATTTTTGCACTTCCCATCATGTAGAACTTATTCCTCCAAACTATAAACCAATGTTAAACTCTAATATTGGCCAGGTTGAGGTTTCTTAAGGGTGAGCCATGCTGATGCCAACAATTTAAGATTTGTTTTTAAAATTTTTAGTTATGTGTGTGCCTGTGAGTCTGTGAGTGGGTATGTGCATGTGAGTGCAGGTGGCCATGGAGGCCATTGGGTTTCCTGGACACTGGAGTAGCAGGTGGTTGTGAAATGCCTGACGTGGGTACTAGAACCAAATTCAGGCCCTCAGTAAAAACAGTGTGTGCTCTGAACCACTGATCCATTTCTCCAGGCCCAGTTTAGAAATATTAGAAATTGAGATGGATGATAGGTTGTTACAGGAATGTATAAATTGATAGAAGTAAGATAAAAAGCAAATAGAGAAAAATATTTGTAAATGGATGTATGCTGAAGCATATGGGTGGCTCACCCTGGTTATTTTTACTATTAGTGTGTGTGTGTGTGTGTGTGTGTGTGTGTGTGTGTGTGTGTGTGCACATTCCTGTGGGAGAGTGTGGGCTCTCATATGCCATCATGTGTGTATGGAGGTTAGAGGACAATGTCAGACATCCCCGTTTTTGGAGGCAGGGTCTCTGTTGTTTGCTCCTGTGCTGCATACTCCAGGTTTTCTGTCCCTCAAGCTTCTGAGGACTCCTCTGTCCCTCCTTTCATTATAGAGTACTGAGATTTCAGATGCTACCCCTCCTGGCTTTCCATCAACTCCAGGGATCTGAATTCAGGCCTTCATGCTTGTGTGGTAAGAGCATTACCCACTGAGCAATCTCTCTAGCCTCAAAGTATTCCTGAATATCAAATTCCACTATTTAACTTTTTCCCCCTACTAAATCCACTGGAAATTCCATTAAATTTATTTAACCCTTTTCGACACTGTATATAAACATGATCTTTTCCTCCTCTGAATTATATTCCAAAACAGAACAGATACCATAAAGTTTGACACTTTATTACTCCATTTTAGAATCCTGTAGGTAGTGCTTATCTTCTTGGCTAAAAAAATAAACTTCATGAAAGCAAATTTTGATAGCATTGCTTTAAAATCTTCCACAAACTCCCTCTTCATTATTCACAGCCCTTAAAGAGTGCTTACTTCAGGACCATGTCTGTCAGTGCAGCTGCTCAGCTCCTTTGTCATGCTCAATGGAGTCTGTACTTTGTAATTCAAGGATGGCCTGGCCTAGAGTACTACACTGGTCTGTTTCCTGGATGGATTCCAGTTTCCATTTCATAATCCTGAATGTTCACTGTTTATAGCTCAATAGTATGCACAGAGAAGTGAGGCCATAAGACACTGATAGAGCAGAGCCAAATGAAATTTCTCCAGCAAAGTAAACTCAGATTTATTAAGGCGCATTTGGCAAGTTCATGGAATGGCTCTTCCCTTGACATTCTTCAGGGACACCATGACAGTGTGGAAAGCTGGTGAGATAAAGTGACGTCTATACTTGCAGCACACAGACACATTTACCCAGAGACAGTAGGCCTGTTATTACAAACTCATCATGGGGTGCTTTACAGTAGGACTACCTTTCTGGCTAGTGACACACTGATCTTGCTTTTCCTCAATGATTGATTACCCTGTGGAGACAGAACTGGGTCAATATGAGCTGCTCATTCCAAGAGCAATCTCTAGGATTTATGAGCAGGAGTAATTAATGTACAACAAGGAGATAATTAAAATCCAAGAGCTAGATTGCGAAACTCAAAAGACAAGAATGGATGAACTGTCCTAGAATATGTTTTCTGCCTTTTCCATATTCGATTTATGTTAATGATAATAGGTATAGTTCTCATTTAAGCATATTTATTTACTATAGTAACTGTTCATGTAGCCCAGGCTGCAGCCAAATACACTATGTAGCTGAGGATGAGCTTGAGTTTCTGACCCTTCTACCTCCTTTTCTCCAGTGCTGGGATTACAGGTGTGCACTGCCACATTTGGTTTATATGGTGCTGGAGATTAAGCCCAGGGTTTCCTGTGTGGTAGGCCAGAACTTTACTCACAGAACTAAATCTCTGACCTCAGCTATTATTTTTTTAAGCACATGTTTTTTTTTTTTTTTTTAAACAAGTCTAAAACATAAAATGTAAAATTTTTGATGTCATTTTAGGAGATAAAATTCTAACCTAAACCCTTTGTATTTCCAGCACCAGAGAGCACACTCATTATTCCTCACATCAGGAGGGTTTCTGCAGAGTCTGACTCGTCTGTGAACTTTCTCAGCTCTGCTCATGTGGATGAAAGGTCCTTCTTCCCAATGATACTGGAGTGACTCATCAGTCTGCAAGGTAAAATGTATCTGTCTTTTATCTCGTTTTTGGATTCCACAGCTCCACAGCTGGCACCTTTGAAATGATTATATCAGGTTCCCCCAAATCTATCAGACTTGGCAAAGAAATCCCTTTATTAAAATTATTTTTTTTGTTACAGCAAAAACTACATAAAATTTACCACCTTGACCATTTTTAACTGTGTGGTTCAGCACTCCTAAATATCGCTATATTTTTGTGGAACGAATCTCTGCAGTTTTCTGATCTTGTTGATCAGGGATATATAATATATATGATGTGTAATTGACTTATTTCTGTGAGGTTCTTAAAACGGCGAAACTCACAAAACAGAAAGGAGAATAGTGGTTGCTAGGGGCTGAAGTATATGGGAAGTTATTGTTTAAAGAGTGTAAAATGTATGTATTGCAAGATCTGAAGGAGTTTTCTAGCACTGACTGTAGAAGATGCCATCTTTTCTCTAATGCATGCTTTGTTGCCTTCGTTGAGAATCAGATGCCCACAGCTGATCACTCGATTTCAGGATCTGTGTTCTGTTCCACTGGCCTGTGCAGCAGTACTGGGCTGTTTTCCTTACTCACTATCTGCAGTGTATTTTGAAACTGCGTGTTCAGATCCACTAACATTTGTTACTTCAGGATTGCATTGGCTATTTGGGAATATTTTGTACAGCTACATGAATTTAGGGTTGTTTTTTTTTTTTTTTCTGTGAAGAATGCCGTTGGGGTTTTCATAGAAAATTCATTGAATTGGCAGATTGATTTTGGTCACATCACCATTTTCACAAAGCTTATTCTGCTGATCCATGAATACTGCATAGCTTTCCACTTCCTAGTACTTTCCATTATTAAGCATATTAAAGTTTTCACTGTAGAGTCCTTTAACCTTCTCTGACAGGCTCATCCCTAGGCTCGTTCTTTCTTTCTCTCCTTTCATCCATCTATCTATCTATCTATCTATCTATCTATCTATCTATCTATCTATCTATCTATCTATCTATCTGGGCTGCTGTGAAAAGCTTTCTTGTTCTGCCTTCTTTCTCAGCCTGTTCATTATTGGTATAAACAAGTTACTGCTGTTTGTGTGTTGATTTTGTATCTTACTACTTTTCCAAGAAAGCATTTACGAGATCTTAGAGTCTTCTGGTAGAGTACTTAGGGACTAATAAGTATGGGGTCTTATTGTTGGCACTTGGAGATAATTCTATTTCTTACTTTTTTATTTGTATCATTTTTATTTATCTTGTCTTGTTGCTTTAACTAAGACTTCTGGTGCTATGCGAATAGGAGTAGAGGGGGTGGACAGCTTTGATTTTGAGGAATTGGGTTTATTTTTTCCTATATTATGATATTGACTGTAGTTTTGTTGTATATAGCCTTCATAAAGCTGAGCTGTGTTCTTTATATTCCTAGTTCCTTTGGTCTTTTAGCATGAAGGGATGTTTAAGTTGGTCAAAGGCCTTTCCTGCATCTATCGTGATGAGCATCCAGCTTCCGTCTCCAGTGCGATGGTTAATGTTAAATTTTAATTTAATGAATCTAGAATTTTCTGGGGGTGGGTCTCTGGGCATGCTATAGGGGGTGTACCGACCTGTACCATGCACAGTACATTCTCCTGGCTAGGGGCCTAGCTGTGTAAACAGAGAAAGGGAACGGAGCAGCATGCATTCATCAGTTTCTGTTTCCTGATTGTGGATGTGGTGTGCCCAGCTGCTCTATTCTCTCTTCTGTTATTCTGCCAAGCTCCTGAGAGATAGTTACTCATTTTTGTTCTTTTCCTTTTAGAGGCTTGCTAGTTGACTGACTGTATAATGCTTGACTCTTTTCTAATTCTTATTTGTTTATCTATTATACTGGAAACACACACTCACCCCTGGGTTCCTCCTCTTTCTATTTCCTTATCCCTCCTTCTCCTTTTTTTCTGTCATTTCCATCATTATTGTTGTTGTCTCTGTGGAGTAACTACTTTTTATTTAAATATAATTTTATTCTTGAAGTTAAACATAATTACATTACTTCCCCATTCCTTTTGCTCCCTAAAGCCTCTCCCATGTCCTCCCCCTTTGCTCTCTCTCAAATTCATATGCATACAAATAACATTATATGGGCTGAGCAGGTTGTATTTATATAGTTATATATATTG
The DNA here is from genome assembly GCA_902168405.1 of Peromyscus aztecus. Taxonomy (NCBI): domain Eukaryota; kingdom Metazoa; phylum Chordata; class Mammalia; order Rodentia; family Cricetidae; genus Peromyscus; species Peromyscus aztecus. Next base: position 44,551 of record CABHPQ010172351.1, read on the forward strand.
TTTCTATTTACATATTTATATAATATATATTTAATATATAATTGTATAATATATCTCACATTAATATTTGTTGTGGTACATAAATAATATATATACTTATATATGTGTATAAATTATATATATATATCACAACAAATAAAGGAAGTACTATTTTTTAAGTGTCTTGTGCAATCCTGGGTTAGTGGTCACAGATAGCTTTAGTTAATGTTTATACAGAAAAGTCCTTGTTTCTCCTTCCGCTGAAAAAATGCCATGCTGAAAATAATACTCCTGATTAACTTTTTTCTCAGAGCATGCTCTTCTGGCTTTTAGGATTTCCAGTGAGAGGACTGATGTTCATGCAATAGGTTCGCCTCTGCAAATGACTTAAAAATTCTCTCACGGCTTAGAATATTCTTCTGTGTTTTGTGTTCTTGGTGTAGTAACTATGATGTGGAGAGATTCTTTGTTAGTCGAGTCTGCTTAAGGCTCTAAATGCCTCTTGTACTTTCATGTCTGTGTCCTTTCCTAGATTCACTACTTTTTTATGATTTCACTGAGTTGGCGTTCTCTGTCTTTAGCCTGTATCAAAGTTACCTTGTTTGTGACACACTTGTGAGTTGAGTCTCTTAATTGTGACCCAGAGGTCTTGAATGTTGTGTTCAGGATTGTTTATTTTTTCTTTTCTGCTTTCTGACTGTTGTTCAGCCCGGTCTTCCACCCCCATATTCTTCCCTTGTCTCGTTTGTCCACTAGGGGCCCTTCCATTGAGTTTTATCGAGCTGTTGAGCTTCTTGGTCCAGATTCAATGTTTGTCCTTTAGCATCTGTCTTTTTGTTGATCCTTGCATGAAAAAATGCTGAATTTTCCATCTAGGTTTGAACTGATAGCTTCATTTGCTTGTTTATTTAAGTCCTTTTTGAGGACGTGGAACACGGATTATTTTAAAAGCTAGACTTTTAACAATTCACAATCTAAAGGTTGAGGAGCTGCGATCTCTTTGAGGTCACATTGTCTTGCCTTTTTATTTCTTAGGTCTCCTTCTGTCATGTGTGTAAGTGTTTGGATGGACATCATTTCTGAGTCCTATGATAGGTCTTCTTAGTTAGCAGTTGTTTTTAAAGTTTAATTCCCTGCGCCGCTCAGAGAGGAGAAAGCGACCTGCTGTAAGAGGAGCAGCAGAATTCAAACAAATGTCTACTTCATATTGAAGTTATGCCTGTCATTTCCTATTTCAGTTGTAAATTTCTTTCCTCCTCCCTCCCCCCTCCCTCCCTCCTTTTCTCCTTCCTTCCCTCCCTCTCTCTCTCCCTTCCTCCCTCTGTTTTTCCTCCTTCCCTCCCTCCCTCTTTCCTTCTCTCTCTCTCTCTCTCTCTCTCTCTCTCTCTCTCTCTCTCTCTCTCTCTCCCCCTCCCCGCCCCTCTCTCTTTCCTTCTTTCTTTCAGCTTCTGAAATTAGCCATGCACCATGCTACCTACTCCTTTAGTGACTGAGTAGAATTCAGATTGTGACGCTCTGTAATGGCATTTTCTGTGGGGGTTAATTGCCTGTGAGAGAGACTACGTTATAAACAAACAAACAAACAAACAAACAAACAAACTCTGACAATGTAAATGTAGTCTGTCCCGCTGAGATGATGTAAACTAAGCTTCCTGGTTGCCAGGCACCTCAGGATCACCACTGAGAAAATGAGGGAGTTTGTTAAGAGGAGGAGAGACACATGAATGCTCCCAGGGCCCAGGTAGGTCTGGCAAATGAAAGAAAAGGGGTGACTGAATCAAAAGCCAAGCAAAGTGGTGGCGTCCCGTGAACTTGGTGGCACAGAGTGCCTCAAATCCTTGAAGGAAGTCAGCTCTTACCTCTGACTCACTGTCCTTAGAGGTTAAACAAGACTTGTCCATGCTGTATATGTAGATCATCTGTCTTTCAAAGGGAAGTCAAAATCTTAAAAATACACTGATAATTTTAACTGTACTAATGTGTAAGATTGGTAAGAAGAATTTACGACAGAAGACCGTCTGTTGTCCGGTGGTTTGCAGTATCTCCCTTGAATTCTAAAGTTCTTTGACTTCCAGATTTTTTTTCTTTTTTTGGTTTTTCGAGACAGTGTTTCTCTGTATAGCTTTGCACCTTTCCTGGAACTTGCTCTGTAGCCCAGGCTGGCCTCGAACTCACAGAGATCCTCCTGCCTCTGCCTCCCAAGTGCTGGGATTAAAGGCGTGTGCCACCACTGCCCAGTGTGATTTCCAGATTTTAAGGATAGATTAAAAGTACTGTCAATCATCAGAGGCTGTAGGTGAGTTACATATCTTGGTCCACTCTGTAGTAGAATATTTTTTAAGATGTGTTACTTTTGTTTATACTGCATTTGTTTAACTCTGTGAAGCTGTGTTACTGTGCCTGTGTAAAACACCTGATGGTCTAATAAAGAACTGGACAATAGCAAGGCAGGAGAAAGAATAGGCAGGGTTGGAAGGCAGAGAAAATAAACAGAAGGAGAAAACTGGGAGGAGGGATCTATGGGTATGAGACAGAGAAGGAGGAGGACTTCAGGGGCCAGCTACCCAATTACATAGCAAGCCACGGAGTATGAGTAAGATTTATGGAAGTAAGAGAATGGGAAAAGCCCAGAGGCAAAAGGTAGACAGGATAATTTAAGATAAGGAAAGCTGGCTAGAAACTAAGCCAAGCTAAGGCCAGGCATTCATAAGTAAGAAAAAGCCTCTGTGTATTTATTTGGTGGCTGGGTGGCAGGCCTCCCCAAAAGGAGTAAAAATCCCCAACACCATCACTCAGAATTATAGGTTGCTCCCTTATTTCATCAGACTGGATCAAAGTAACTCAAGATACATAGACACTGTTTCTCTAAGCACTATATTCGTCTTAGTTGTACTAAGAAAGATTTGTGTGACAACTCATATCACATTTGAAAATGATACATGGTTTGTTGTATTCTAAACCTCCGTCTTTTATTTGATTCATAAGATCTGTATTGAATTTCAGTAAACCCGAAGAGATAAATATATCAGTTCTTGTCTCATTCAATTTCATGAACTGAACAAGAGATAAGATTTCTCTCTTTGGTCCCTGTTTTCTTGCTCCTGCATAATCTTCGGGAACATTGATGCGAGTCTTATCTCTTCCATTAGACACCTCTATCTCCTCTGTGCATATGTGTATGTGTTGTATGTGTGTATGGTATATGCATGTGTGTGCAGACGTGTGTACCTGAGTGTGCATACAGAAGCCAGAGGAAGCCATTGGGTACCTTGCTCTATTTTTCTTTGCCTTATTCTCTTAAGACTGGGTCTCTGAATCTAACTCTCACCATTAAAAAACATTTTTTTTTTTTGGTCTAGGCTGGCTACCAATAATCTCTAGTGATCTTCCAATCTCCTGTTCCCACCTCCAAGAGCTGAGGTTATAGGCTCATGTGGCCATGCCTGGCTTTACGTGGGTGCAGGAAATCTGAACTCTGATCTTGCTGCTTGCTCAGCAAGGATTTTTATCCACTGAGCCCTCTGCCCAGCATGAGAACTCTTTGTTTTTAATAAGATTATCGTAGTGGTTGGAGTGCACTCCCTTCTCAGCATCCTTCTTGCCTCCTTCTCATACAAGCAGAATGCTTTACACGTTTAGGCTAGAATCAAGGCTCAGAGTGTGGTCATCACATCACCATGATGAAGTGCAGGATGGGGGTATAATCTAAATCCGTGAGTTTCAAACTTTACAGTGAGCCAGAATCACTTGAAAGGTTGGTGTGTGCGTGCACGTGTGAGCATGTGTGTGTGTGTGTGTGTGTGTGTGTTTAAGTCAGAGGTAAACTTTAGTCTCATTCTTTAGGTTCCACCCACCTTACATTTTTTAGACAAAGTCTCTCAATGAGGCCTGGGGCTCATTGCTTAAGCCAAGTAGCTTAGTCAGTGATGCCCCAGGGATCTGTTTGTCTCTG
>CABHPQ010172352.1:4354-29161 GCA_902168405.1 Peromyscus aztecus
TGTGTGTGTGTGTGTATGATCGGAAGGGCACGCATGTGCCATGCTGCGTGTGTGGCAGTCAGAGGACAACTCTGTTGAGCCTGTTTTCTGCTGCCTGCTCTCGATGGGTTCCAGGGACGTCAGGCTTGCTTCGTGAATATTTTTTTACCCACTGTGCCATCTCTCAGGCTATAGGCACATTTTTCTTGGGGTTTTACTAGAGATGGTTCTGGGCTGGGCAGTGATGGCACCCGCCTTTAGTCCCAGCACTCGGGAGGCAGAGGCAGGTGGATCTCTGTGAGTTCAAGGCCAGCCTGGTCTACAGAGTGAGTTCCAGGACAGCCGGGGCTACACAGAGAAACCCTGTCTTGAAAAACAAAAACAAAACAGGAGGAGAAAAAGATGGTTCTGAGCTGAGTGTGGTGTTGGAGTCCAGCAATCCAAGTGCTATGGGCAGCACACAAGAACCAAAAGCACACGCTGGCCTGGAGTGTATAATTAGACACTGTCTTGAACACACACACACACACACACACACACACACACACACACATCAAAAAACAAAACAAAACAAAACAGGGTCTGAGGAAATGGCTCCATCAGGAACACGCTTGCTATTCGGGCATAGGGCCTGAGTGCCGATCCCCAGCACCTGCATAAAAGCTGGGCACAATCCCAGGCACCTCGAACCCCAGCACCAGGTGGGCAGAAGTAGGCAGATACCCAGGGTTTGCTGGCCAGCCCCCAAGGCAGAGTGATGAGGTCCAGGATCAGTGAGAGATACCGTCTCAAAGAGGTGAAGAGCAATAGATGAAGACACTCAGTTCTGACTTCCACTGGCACATACATGGACGCACGTACCTGCACACACATGTGCACACCCTGTACAAAATAAAGTGTCATCATGCTAATAAGACTTTTATCGGCTTTGTGTATCAAAGTGGTTTTGCGTTTAATCGTTTGGAGTAAAAATTGTGTTGAACCCAGGTGGTGGTGGCTCACTCCTTTTACCCCAGCACCTGGGAGGCAGAGGCAGAGACAGATGGATCTATAGAGTGAACTCCAGGATATCCTAAGCTACACAGAGAAACTGTCTCAAATAAAAACAAACAAAAAAAGTGTGTTGAATACTCTTCCGTATGCTCCCTGGATTCTGTTTGTTTGTAATAGAGTCTCATGTATCCCAGGCAGGCCTTGAACTCACTTTATAGCTGTAGGTGAACTTCTGATCTTGCCTCTGCCTCAGTATTGGAATTTCCAGTGTGTGCCCCTGTGCAGTTTATACAGTGCCAGGGATCAAACCTAGGGCTTTGTGCCTGTTCTACCAAATGAGCAACATCCTTAACCCCTTGTATGTATGTATGTGTGTATTTTTGAGACAGGATCACATTATATGGCCCAGGCTGGCCTTGAACTCTTGACCCTCCTACTTCAACCTTGAGTGTGGGCGCACAAGAGTGCAGTGGTACACCTGGCTCTAGGTTCTCTCTTTTTTTTTTTTTTAGCTCAAGTCAGTTTCCATCTCTCCATATCATTAAAGAAAGCACACTCAGAACTTCAAGGGGGCCCCCTAAAACTTACACATCCCCTCTCCCCGCACTCTGTCACCCAGGTTGACGGATGGAGCAAAACTCTTGTTCCACCTTCGGCAGCTGCTGCAACAGCTGAAGGAGATGAGTCAGAGTCTTCACTACGAGGGTGACATGTCTAGGCAAGAAGTGGACCTGCAGAATGCCCAAGTCACAGAGTTACTACAGCGCCTGCTCCAAAGGTCTGGTGACCTGGGGGGGGGGGGGGGGGAGGTCTGTGGTGGGAGAAACAAAGAAGAAACACGGGGATACGGTTGTTACAGACACTGAGCTCACCTCTCCACACCTCTTTCCTTAGGTCCTTTGTGGTGGAAACCCAGCCCTGCATGCCCCAGACTCCCCACCGACCCCTCATCCTGAAGACCGGGAGCAAGTTCACTGTCCGACCAAGGTTGAATTTTTTTTTTCCTGCTTTTTCGAGACAGGGTTTCTCTGTGTAGTTTTGGTGCCTGTCCTGGATCTCGCTCTGTAGACCAGGCTGGCCTCGAACTCACAGAGATCTGCCTGCCTCTGCCTCCCGAGTGCTGGGATTAAAGGCGTGTGTAGATGTAACCAACCGTTTTATTAAATAAAAAACACAGAACCAATGCAAGGAAGAAAGCCAAGAGGTCAGAGCTAAGAGCTAAAACCTTACCCTTCCTCCTGCGGTGGTCCTACCTCTCCGAACCAGAGCTACTTCCTGTGTTAAAGTCTTTATATAGAGTTTCTGTTCTGCCTTCTCATCGGTTGTAAACCCAACCACATGACCGCCTCATCACGGCCTGTCTGTATAGACCTCCAGGTGTTCTATGGTTGGTATTGAGATTAAAGGCATGTGTATCCAATGCTGGCTGTATCCCTGAACACACAGAGACTTACCTAACTCTGCCTACCAAGTGCTGTGATTACAAGTGTACGCCACCACTGCCTTGCTTTCCTATGGCTTGCTAATAGCTCTGACCCCCAGGCAACTTTATTTATTAACAGACAAATAACATTTTAGTACAAAAGAAAATACCACCATAGGCGTGCACCACCACCGCCCGGCAGGGTTGCGCTTTCTAACCCCTGCCTCATTTTCCCCTACTCTGCCATTGTGCCTTTTCTGACTGCAGATCTTTTCTCTGATGGAAATTTCTTCTTTCCCCTCCGTTCACTTTCCTCTTCTAATCCCCACCCCCTTTTCTCTACACACTTAGACTTATCAAGAATCGGTGAGCCAGGCGTGATCTCTGTGAGTTCAAGGCCAGCCTGGTCTACAGCAACAGTTCAGGACAGTTGGCTACACAGAGAAACCCTGTCTCAAAAACAAACCAACGACAACAGCAGCAGCAGTGATTGACCACTGTCTCCATCTCCTGTTCCCCCAGGCTGCTGGTGAGACTCCAGGAGGGCAATGAATCACTCAAAGCAGAAGTCTTCATTGACAGGTGAGTCGAGGCAGCCGGAGGATGTCACTAAGATGGCTCACGGGAATAGGCTGCTGCCAGGGCTACTGTTGCCTAGCTGGACCCTCAGGCTGCCTATGTCCACTCCATTCTACCCGACAGAAGTAAACACACCTCCCCCAAGCCAGGTGTGCTGGTGCGCCCCTTTTAACCCCAGCACTACACTCTGGAGGCAGAGGCAGGAGGATCTCTGTGAGTTCGAGGCCAGCCTGGTCGACAGAGCAAGTTCCAGGACAGTCAGGACTGTTTCACAGAGAAAAACCCTGTCTCTAAACCACCACCACCCCCCCAAAAAGAAAGAAAGAGCAAACAAACAAAAAAACTAAACAACACAACATCCCCACCTCCCTCTCTCTGATCACAAGCCAGGTGCCATGCATGTCTCAGGCTTATTTCATTGTACTGACAGCTCCACCAGGTAGGTATTACCAATGTGTCAGGCCATGTGGCTAGTGAGCTCTAGGGTCCGCCTGACCACCAAGACCAAATTCCTAACCAAATTCCCGAGTGGAGGCCTGGTGGGAAGGACTGCTTCTGAGCCATCTCCCCTTCCCCCACCTCTCCCACAGAACCACTGATTTTTTTTTTTTCTTCTTCTTCTTCTTTCTTTTCAGGAATTCAGAGTTACCAGGGTAGGTGCCTGATATGGACATGCACACACATGATCTGCACAACCACACTTGGCAACCCTGGTGGGAATCCAACAGAGAAGGGAGGGGATTTGGGACTTGGACAACAGGAGAAGGGGAAGTCTGAAATGAAGTGGAATTTCTGTTTTCCTGCTAAGTTATATTTTTTTATTTTAATTTTTTTTTGTATTTTACTCACGGAGAGTGAGTGTGTGCGTGTGTGTGCGCGCGCGCGCAATCAAGAGAGAGAAATACGGAAATATGTGTAGGTCAGTGGACAGCTAGCAGGAGTCTGTTCTTTCTTTCCACCGTGCGGGTCCTGGGGATCAAACTCAAGTCATCAGGCTTGGCAGCAAGCCTCTGTACCTGCTGAGCCATCTCACTGTCCCTTTCCTGCTGATTCTTTAACTCTGAGCATGGCGTGGTGGAACACACCTGGAATTTCAGTACTTAGGAGCCTGGGGCAAGAGGATCGCTGAACATGCAAGGCGAGCCTGGGCTACATAGTGAAACCAGAGAGAGAGAGAGAGAGAGAGAGAGAGAGAGAGAGAGAGAGAGACATAGACGCTAACCTTGCTCTTTGCCTCCCTTTATCTTTTCCTTGGAGCAGCTTCCGGAAGTTCAACATTCTGACCTCAAACCATAAATCCTTGACGCCTGAGGAGGGCCAGAGACGAGGCTTGATTTGGGACTTTGGTTTCTTGGTAAGGAGGGTTTGATAGACTTGGCAGCTAATCCAAAGGAACAGGGGCTGGTGCGTTTCCAGGTCTTGGCCTCTGGGGCCCCTCCTTGGCATTGTGTTTCTCCCCAATTCACAGACGCTGGTGGAGCAACGCTCTGTGGGTACAGGGAAAGGTAACAGCAAGGTAAGGCCGGAGGCTCACCAGAACAGGCACTGAGGCCGGCGACTCACCGAAGGGGCCCCTCTGATCACTGTGACTCTCCAGGGGCCGCTGGCCGTGACAGAGGAGCTGCACACCATCAGCTTCGCGGTGCAGTACATGTACCAGGGTCTGAAGTTGGAGCTGAAGGTGAGTGAGAGACAGCAGATCGAGAAGAAGGCACAGGAGGGCACGGACGGACGGACGGACGGACGGACGAAGTGTCCTGGAGCGGGACATCACCCAGGCGCCGAGGCAGATGTTGGCCACCACCGTGACTCCTGTTTTTTTCCCCTAGACGGACACGCTCCCTGTGGTGATCATTTCTAACATGAACCAGCTCTCCATTGCCTGGGCCTCAGTTCTCTGGTTCAACATGCTCAGCTCAACCCCCCAGGTAGGAGAATGAGGTGAATGGGTGAGGAGCAGAGGGAAGTGGAGGCGTGGTGGGAAGGGCTGCTTCTGAGCCGTCTCACCTCCTTCTTCCCTCACAGAACCCCCAGTTCTTCTGCCAGCCTCCTAAAGCCCCCTGGAGCTTGCTGGGGCCGGTTCTTAGTTGGCAATTCTCCTCCTATATTGGACGAGGCCTCAATTCTGAGCAGCTGGGCATGCTGAGGAACAAGCTGTTTGGTACAGTTTTCTTTTCTCCCCGCCTTTCCCTAGCCTAGCTTGCCTCTTACCCCGTGTCCTATCCCAGGCCCTCTGCCTGGCCCCGTGGCCTCTTCAATCTGTGACTCTGGCCCACAGGAAAGAATTGCAAGATGGAGGAAGCATCGTTGTCCTGGGTAGACTTCTATAAGGTAACTCCCTGCAGCCTGTGTCCCTCCATTCCCCAGTCCAAATACTGGCCCTGCCACGACCCTTCCCTGCACTAAAGGCAGCCCCCCATTTCTTCCTGCCTTTCCATGCCTCCTTCAGCGAGAGAGCCCCCCTGGCAAGATCCCTTTCTGGACATGGCTGGACAAAATTCTGGAGCTGGTCCATGACCACCTGAAGGATCTCTGGAATGATGGGTAAGGCCTTTCTCAGCCTTCCTGTCCAGTGTTTTCTCCCACTGGGCTCAGAAGTGGACTTCGTGCGCCCCCCTGTGGCCCACGAGAGAGACCAAAAACTGGTGGGAGGTCCCGTTAGTAATTGTGGCCCACATTTGTCCCGTGTCCGCTGTGTTGCGGAGCCCGCTGGGTGCCGTCATGAATTTGTTCATATAGTCCTTAAAACCACACTGGGTGGTGAAGAGTTCCACCTTCAGTCTCATGAGGACACCCAGTCTTGCTCGGAGAAATTAGGAACTTGCTCAATGGACAGAGTTGAGAATAGACCCAGACCCCTCACCTGGCCTTCCTTACTTTTTACACAGAGAGAGAGAGAGAGAGAGAGAGAGAGAGAGACAGACAGACAGACAGACGGACAGACAGAGAGGGTTTCTCTATTATGTAGCTGTGGCTGGCTGTACTGGAACTTACTATGTGAACTCACAGATCCACTTGTCTCTGCCTCTCGAGAGCTGGGATTAAAGACATTCGCCATATATATATTTTTTTTCTTTTTCTTTGGGGGGGGGGGGTTGAGACAGGGTTTCTCTGTAGCTTTGAGCCTGTCCTGGAACTCACTCTGTAGCCCAGGCTGGCCTCGATCGAACTCACAGAGATCCGCCGGCCTCTGCCTCCCAAGTGCTGGGATTACAGGCATGCGCCACCACCACCCGGCTAGCTCTGTTATATTTTTATGTATTTTGTGTGCGTGCGTGTGTGTGGTCAGAGGACAGCTTGCAGGAGTGGGTTCTCCTTCCACTATGAACTAGAGGTTGGCCTCGGGTGGTCAGGCTTGGTGGCAGATGCCTTTAGCTGCTGAGCCCTCTGGTCACCTTGTGCTTTTCATCAGTGTGTCCTCTCTGAATCCTCACACCTCTTCAAACCTTGGGGGTAGGAGCATTATCTCTAAAGTTATATGATTTGATCAAGATGAAAAAGTTTGTGAGTGACAGAAACTGGGCCATATCCCAGTTCCGACTTCCGCACAAGTGGGACAGGGACCTTGGGGTCTTACAGTGGCTTCGTCTGCTCCAGGCACATCATGGGCTTTGTGAGCCGGAGCCAGGAACGCCGACTGCTGAAGAAGACGGTCTCCGGCACCTTTCTCCTGCGCTTCAGTGAAACTTCTGAAGGGGGCATTACTTGCTCTTGGGTGGAACACCAGGATGATGGTCAGCCCCTCTCCCACCCCACCCCCTGGGCTGTTCCTCAGTCTCTGTTTTCTGCCAGGCACCCCACCCCCCACCCCTTCTGACCCTCTGCCTACCCTTGGATTCTGGGGCTCTGCCTGGACCCCATAGTAGCTTTGGGGTTGGGCAGCTAGGGCGGGGAACTCTGGGGCTCGTATCACCTCCCAAGCCCTCTTGTCACACATCTATTCTTCAGATAAAGTGCTCATCTACTCGGTGCAGCCCTACACCAAGGAAGTGCTACAGAGACTCCCACTGACAGAAATCATCCACCACTACCAGGTTCTTGCCGAAGAGAACATCCCTGAGAATCCGCTACGATTTCTCTATCCCAGAATCCCTCGGGATGAAGCTTTTGGGCGCTACTACCAGGAAAAAGGTTGGGCTCATTGACAGACATCCTTCCGAGAATCCTCTCATTCTGTTCAATCCGGCTCCCTCCTTTCATACACGGGACACGTTTGTCCACAGTGCGTGCTCGTTAGTAGGGAGGTACACTTGTCAGGGACCGGGGGAACTTTGACCCGTGTGTTCAATACATTGATCTCTCCCACCTGCTGTCTGTCCCCACAGTTAATTTTGAAGAACAGAGGAAATACTTGAAACAAAGGTTCATTGTGATCTCTAACAGGTGAGTTACAAACCCTTCACTCAACAGCACCTCCAGCCGGCTCATTCCAGTCCCTCCCCCTCCTCTCCCTGATGACCCCAACTCAGCAACTTCTCTCCTCTCTCCCAATGGCATCTCTTCTGCTGTCTGCATATGAGTCCCCTGAGAGCCATGATCATAACCACTCATGTAGCTGGGACCCTTCCTAATGCCAAGCATAGTACCGGGTTTTCTAAAAACTTTTTTTTGTTGTTTATCCCTTATGAGGACCCGCTGGAGTAGGTATCAACAGTGGTGATCATATTACAAGTATGTTATTGCTGGGTACTAGCAAAATGTTTTCTTATTTTGTTGAATCTTCACATTTGGCCTGTGAGGTACAACTGGTATCAGCTAAAGAAACTGTGCTTCCAGCCGGGTGGTGGTGGCGCACGCCTTTAATCCCAGCACTCGGGAGGCAGAGGCAGGCGGATCTCTGTGAGTTCGAGGCCTGCCTGGGCTACAGAGTGAGTTCCAGGACAGCCACCAAAACTACACAGAGAAACCCTGCCTCGAAAAAACTTAAAAAAAGAAAGAAACTGTGCTTCGGTGTGATGAGGCAGCATGGTACATGGCTCCTGAATGATCCAGGTCTGTGAGATCATTCATTCATTTGCTGATTGTTTTTACTGAAGTTGAAGTTGCTGAAGTCATTACTGGCTTGTTTGTTGTTTGCTGTTGTTCTGTGTGAGACAGAATCCTGCTGGCCTGGAACTCGATATGTAGACTAGGCTGGCCTTGAACTCACAGAGATCCTCCTGCCTCTGCCTCTCAGGTACTGTAATTAAAGGCATGAGCTACTGTGCCTGGCTTTTATTCCCCTTCAATTTATAGCTGTCCTATAAGATTTGTATGTATTTATGGGGTGCAGTGTGATAATTTGATACATGCCTACATTATATTAACCAACTCGTGATCATTAGCATTTGTTTTCTAAATTTTTAAATTTTTAGTTGATGTGTATGGGTGTTTTGCCTGCATGTGTGTCTGTGGACCACTTTCGTGCCTGGCGCCTGTGGAGGCCAGAAGAGAGTGTCTGTTGGATACCTGGGCACTGGGATTACCGTGATTGGGAGCTGCCATGTGGTGCTGGGAGTCAAACCTGGGACCTCTGCAGTAGCGGTGATACTGATCTTAGCCGCTGAGCCATCTTTCCAGCCCTGCCCCTTTGTTTGAGGCAAGGTCTCAAGAAGTTGAGGCTGCTCTTGAACTCCTGGTCTTCCTGCCTCTGCCTCCCAAGTGCTGCGATTACATCCCATTTCTACTTTGCGTCTTTTGTTTGTTTGTTTGGTTTCTGAAATAGGGTCACACTCTGTTGCCCAGGCTTGTCGGAAGCTCATTACGAAGTCCTGCTGGCCTTGAACATGTGACACTTCTCCCGCCCTGGCCTCCTGAGCGCTGGGATTTTTGTAGGTGGAAGCCTGGCATTTTGGAATCTTTCAATTAGCTATTCTAACTGTGAGATGATATCCCACCGTGGATTTGATTTGTATTTTCCTGGTGCCTAAACACTTTTTTTTCCCCATATACTTTGTTATTTGTATATCTTCTTTTGGGAAGTGTCTATGCAGATCTTCAGCCCAAGCCAGGTGTGGTGATATGTGCCTCTAATCCCAGCACAGAGGAGATTGAGGCAGGAGGACTGAGCATTTGAGGCCAGTCTAGATTACATAATGAGACCCTGTCTTAAAGAAAAAAAAAAAAAAAGACTTTCAGCCCATTTGTAAGTGAGATTATTTGCTCTTTAAAGATATATTCATTTTTACTTACACGTGGAAGTGTTGTACCTACATGCCTGTGCACTGTATGTATTCAGTGCCCTCAGAGGCCTGAAGAGGGGGCGCATCCGATGCCCTGGAACTGAAGTTACAGATGTTAGCCTCCGTGCAGTTGCTGGGAACTGAACTCTAGTTCTCTGCAGGAGCAAGTGCTCCTGACCACTGAGCCGTCTTTCCAGCCCCTCATTTGCTTTTTTTACTGTTGAATTTTTTAATTCCTTACAGTTCCTGCATATTAATCCCTTCTTGAGTGAATAGCTAATAAGTATTATTTCCCACTCCATAAGCTGTTAACTCTGCTGACTGTTGCTTTTGCTGTGAATACTCTTAGTTTGATTTAATTGCATTTAGTCTGTTTTTGCTTTTATTTTACGTGCTTTCGGGGCTGTGTTATTGTCTATACCAGTGTTCTGAGGCTTTTCTTTTCCTTCTAAGATTTTTTTTTTTAATTATACGTGTGTGTACAGAAGAGGCTTTCTTATCCCCAGGATCTGGAGTTAGAGGCAGTTGTGAGTTGTCCAATTCAAGTGCTGGGAATTGAACTCAGGTCCTCTGCAAGAGCAGTACTCTCTCTTAACCACTGAGCCATCTCTCCAGTTCCGAGGTTTTTTCTTTTTTCTTTTTTTGGTTTTTTGAGACAAGGTTTCTCTATGTAGCTTTGGTGCCTGTCCTGGAACTTACTCTGTAGCCCAGGCTGGCCTCGAACTCCCAAGTGCTAGGATTAAAGGCATCGCCACCACCGCCTGGCCCGAGGTTTTTTCTTTTATATAATGTTATAATTTCAAGTTTTATGTTTAGGTCTTGATGATCTCTTTTGTGTTGATTTATTTTGAGACAGGCTTTCACCGCACAGACTTGGCTTGCCTGGAACTCACTGTGTAGACCAGTCTGGTCTTAAATGCACAAAGATCTGCCTGCTCCTGCTTCCTATGTGCTGAAATGAAAAGTGTGCACCACCATGCCCTGCTTAAGATTTATTCTTTTTAATTATGTATATGTGTGCATGCGGGTACATACACATGAGTGAGGCCTCCACTCCGAGAGGACTGAAGTTCTGGAGCTAGAGCCACAGGCAGTTGTGAACACCATACATGCGTACTGGGAGCTGAACTTGGGTCTTCTGCACTCTGTCACTTTGTACTCTGAATGTTACTTGGTAGTATGCACTCTTAACTGCTGAACCCTTTCCCCCCCCCCCCCCCCCCCCCGTTGATTTTTAGATTGTATTTATTTTTATATGTGTATGTATGTGTGCACATGTGCCTGCATGCCACAAACACGTGTACAGAGGTTAGTGGACAGTGTGCAAGAGTTGGCTCCCTCTTTCTACCACGTGGGTCATGGGATGGGACTCAAGTTGTTAGGTTTGATAGCAGATACCGTTACCCGCGGAGGCATTTGGCTGGCTCCGTGGTTTTTGTATTGGTGAAAGATACAAATCTAGATTCAGTCTTCCGCAAGTGGACATCCGGTTTACTGAAGAGGCTGTGCTTTCTCTCACTATATGTTTTTGTTGCCTTTGTCAAAAACTAGTTGGCTGTAGATTCATGGGTTTACTTCTGGGTCTGTCTTCTGTTTCATTGGCTCAGATGTCTGGCTTTGTGTTGGTACTGTGCTGTTTTGGTTACTATATCTTAGTATTATTTTACTATGTTAGCTGTTGTTGAGTCAGGGTCTCATGCATCTCAGATACACTATATGGCTGTAGCTGACTTTGAACCCCTGACTCTCCTGCCTTTCCCTCCCAAGGCTGGAATTACAGGCATAGATCACCACACCCAGCCTCCAGCTTTGTTATTCTATAATTGGGGTCCTTTGGGAGCGCACATAAAGTTTGTTCCTTCTATTTCTGGGAAGAGCACCATTTGGTTGAGATTGCATTAAATTTGTAAATTGTTTTGAGTGCTATCCAGAATTCTGCTTTTAACCATCCTGTTGCCTCTCAAGAATTTTTAAACCTTGTTGTTCCCATTTAAGTGATGGTCTGAGGGGCTAGAGAGATGGATCAGCAGTTAAAAACAGTTGGCTGCTCGGACCTGGGTTCAGTCCCCAGCACCCACATGGTGGCTTATAAACCATTCATAATTCCAGTTCCAGGGGATCTGATGTTCTCTTCTGGCCTCCATCACATGTCAGGCATGCATGTGGTGCACACAGGCAAAATGCTTGTACACAGAAAATAAAAATGAATTTTAAAAAATTGTAAATGATAATCTGAGAGGATTCAAACTCTAACAGACCTGATTTCAAGGCCAGATGTGGCGGTACGTGCCTTTGATTCCCGCACTGGGGAAGTGGAGGGCAGAAGAAGCAGAAGAAGTTCCAGTCTAGCCTTGGCTATGTAGAGATTTGAGAGCTAGCCTGGGCTACATGAGACCCTGTCTCAAGAAAAGAACAATAACAAAAAAAAAAAAATCCTAAAATCTTGATTATAAAACCCAAGGTCTCTAGACCTTACCCCCCACCCCCCAGGCAGGAGTCTCATTATGTAGACTAGTCACAAACTCAGAGATCTGCCTGCCTCCACCTCCTGAGTGCTGTGATCAAAGGTGTGCACACCTAGCTCCCTGCCACCTTCTTAGACTAGAAACACAGCCCCAGCTCACTCTGCCATTCTCAATGTATTTCACTCACTGAGTCTTGTCCCATTGTCTGTCCTTGTATACCTAGACATGTGGACGAGCTGCAGCAGCCTCTGGAGCTTAAACAGGAGCCAGAACTGGATTCATTAGAGCTAAATGCGGCGCTCATGCCGCCGATGGAGTTAGAACCGGACCTGGAGTTACAGACACTGCTGGACACAGGGCTGGATCTGGGGACAGAGCTGGAACTAAACCCCACACTCTGTGTGGCCCCACAAACAATACTGGAGCCAGACCCAAGACCTGTATCGCAGCTCTTGCCAGAGTCAGGGTTACCTGATGACCTGCAGCAGTTGAACATGGTGGATATGGAAAGTAAGTGATAAGGGGTGGGGGGGGGGGGGGATGGGAACACCTTAGCTACTTCTCTCTGACCCGTTACCAGAAGGTGAGCTCCAAGTTCCTCCTTCATTTCCTGGTGATTCCTTATGTTAGGAAACGCAGATGTCTCCCACATCCCACCCTCTTCCTCCATTTCCCAAGAACCCCTTTAGCCCCAGATTGTGCCTTTCCTGCTAGAGCTGGGAGCTTCTAACTTGCATCAGGACCTGACATTTTTCTCTGTGTGGTCTAGTCTTCAGAGAAAGCGTAAATATTGATGATATCATGCCCCGTGATGACCCGCTGTTGGCTGGCCAGAACGTCATAGATGAAGCCTGCATATCCCGCCAAAGCCATTTTGATGTGGATGGACCCTTGATTCCTTCTGATGACTAGGAGCCATGTTCCCGTTTGGTCCCTCTGACCTCCCACACCAGGACATTGCTTCCAACAGTGGGAAATGAGGCCTTCTAAGCTGGGTTAGCCGTGAACTTTGGAGTAATAGGTGAAAGTATAAGATGGCTTTGAAGGAGCAGCAACGAATCAGAACAGACACTGGCCATAGTCTTACTAGAATCTTGAGGCTGCCTGCCATGCTGGAAGACACAGAGACCCTGACGGCAAGCCAGGACATTTGGGAGATTATTAGAGGGTCCAAGGCAGTGATGTCTTTCCAGTATGGAAGGATTTTAATGGTTTGATGATCGGTAAGGCTAAATTGGTGTGAACCATGGTTGGGCCTTTGTGGAGAGCACAGAGATGGGTGGAGTCTTGCTCTTCCTCCCCTTTTGCTGTCCTGGGTCTTGCCAAACCCAGAGTCTCACCCATGGTAGGCAACCACGAAGGCACTGAGCCATACCCCAAGTCCTCCAGTCCTCACTTCCGGTCCAGCCTGACCCTTTCCTCGTCTCCTCCCTTCGCTCCTGTCTGCCTCAGCCCACCCTGTGAAATGCTATGCTGAGGAAGGGCGTGGCACGTTGGATTCCTCCCAGCCGTCCCCTGCCCTGTTCAATTCCTCCCCTACAAAATAACCCTATTCCTCTTACAAAGATGTGAAGCTTTGCTATTTTAGGGAGCCTCATCTCTGCTTCCCCAGTTCTGGAGAGAATCGCTCCTAGAGGTCTGGGTGGTAAGGTTTCTGAGCATCGGGAATTGATGGTTATGGTACTCAGTAGAACTGAGTGTCTGGAGAGAAGTGCTGCTTCTGAGCTGTCTGACTAATACGTTGTCACTGCTGCTTTTGTACCTTGTTAACATGAAAGCAAAGCTTCTGTCCCTTAGGCGTGACCTGGGCAAGGACCTCAGGGCCTTGAAGTTTTATCAGAGGCCTCTGGACATCCTTCAGCCTTAGCCATTGCCAGGCAACCTGGGAGCAGCTGCCACTACTCTAACCTGAGTGGTCAGTGAACACAGGGGAACATACTGTGACCATTTCCTTCCTGGTGTGTCAGAAGAAGAGTCCTGTTCAGGAAGGGGTTAATAACAGTAGGGGGAGGGGACAGCAGCTGCCATGTTCTGCCATGAAGGTGGCATGAGCAAACCAAAAACCAAGGAGCTAGATAAGGAAGATAGACAAAGAGGAGCAGAGGAAGCTCAGGGAGCTAAAAGCGAAAGTCGTAAGAGAAAGGCCCCCAGCCAACAGATGGAAGTTAAGAAATCCAGCCAAAGGTAGGTGGTGGTGGTGCACACACCTTTAATCCCAGCACTCAGGAGGCAGAGGCAGGCAGATTTCTGTCAGCTCAAAGACGACCTGATCTACAAAGTGAGTTCTAGGACAGGCAGGGCTATACAGGAAAACCCTGTCTCAGAAGAAAAAAAAGAAGAAAAGAAAGAAAAACGGCAAAACCAGGCAGGGTGATACATGCCTTTAATCCCAGCGCTCAAGTGGAAGGTGGATCTTTCTGAGTTTTGAGCCAGCCAGGGTGACGTAGTGGGACCCAGAGAGAGAGAGAGACTGCTTGTGCCTGAGATGATGGTCACGCGTCTTTCCGTTCCCCGTAAGTACCTGCGTTTCCTGCTGTAACATCTTTTACCATTGCTACCTATAGCTAGAGTGAACTATTGTCTCGAGTCTTTTGTATATCATAATACACTTTTGTTAAACAAAACAAAAAAAAAACCAAAAACAAACAACAAAAAAAAAAACAGCGTAAGTGTCTCTTCTTCAAACACTTGTGCTTTTCTGTCCCTGAAAGCTAATTCCTTAAGGCCAGCAAGGCCAGCAATGTATAGGCATTAGGTCATCAATCTGTAGCCTCTCTCATGCCTACTAAGGTACATTCCCCTTGTCACATTCCTTCTCTCCTCTGGTTGGCGCGGCCATCTTTGTCCCACAGACAAAGCTTCCATTATTACTCAGTTAGTGGCAAAGTCAAGACATAAACCTGGACCTGGCCAGGCCTGGTGACACATACCTATAACCCTAGCTTTTGGGAGGTAGAGGCAGGATCAGGAGTCCAAGGCTCAGCCTAGGGTACATGGCAAGTTCCAGGATAGTCTCAGATACATGAGCCCATGACTCCAAAATAAAAAAAATAAACATGAATCTGACTCTGCAGCCCATGTGCACCTTTCTTAATGTTTTGTTTTGTGGCAGAAAGGTCTCTATGGAGCCTTTGAAGGCCTGGAACTTGTGTAGAATAGGCTAGCCTAGAGTTCACAGTGACCTTTCTCTCTTTGCCCTCCAGAACTGGAATTACAGTTACATACCACCACAATCAGACTCTGGTTGGTGGGCAGGTGGGTGGGTTTTCTTAGACAGGATTTCATGATATAGTCCAGGCTGACAACAAACTCATGATCTACCTGCCTCAGTCACCTGAGTGTTGGGTTACAGGTGGACCTCACTGGCAGAGTGTGTACATCCTTTGATGTCTAGGCCAGGGAAGCAAAGGAAATAGGTAGGATGTGGTGGCAAACACCTGCAATCCTTGAGAGAACGAGACAGGTGGATCCCCACCAGTTTGAGGCCAGCCTGGTCTATATATTAAGTTCCAGGGCATCCAGGGTTACTTAGTGAGACCCTATTTAAAAGAAAAAGCAATCTCCCTTCACTTTTCATTTGTTGAGACTGTGATATAATGACATCATTCCCCCCTTCCCTTTCCTCCCTCTACACCCTCCCATGCGCCCTTTCTTACTGTCTTTCAAATCCAGGGCCTCGTTTCTCATTAACCTCCCCACATCTTTTCATCTTCCACTCTTCACTGTTCTTTGTTTTGGGACAAGGTCTCACTGTGTAGCTCTGCCTGTCCTGGAACTCACAGAGATCCTCCTGCCTCTGCCTCCTGTCTTGAAAAACAAAAACAAAATATTTCCAGGCTTGGTGGCACACCTGTAATGCCAGCACTTGGGAGGCCAAGGAAGGAGAACTGCTCTGAATTTGACATCATTCTGGTCAATATATCAAGGAGTTCCAGGGCTACATAGCAATATCCTGTCTCAAAAAACAAACACCAAAAATTTGAGCCGGGCATGACAGCTCACAGCACTGAGGCAGGAAAACAGCCATAAGTTCAAGACAGGCTAGTGTGAACTCCTATTTTAAAACGGGAGTCGGGAGAGTCGGAGAGAGTTTAGTAGGTAAAGCCCTTGCCAGGCAAGTGTGAAGACCAGAGCTTGGAGCTCCAACATCCACATAAATAATGGAGGAACATCGTTCCTCACCTGTCATCCCAGCACTTGGGAGGCAGAGCCAGGACCCCCAGAGCAAGCTGACTAGGTAGGTGAGTCTAATCAATCAGTTGCTAAGTCTAGGTTCAAGTGAGAGCCCCTGACTCAATAAAGTGGACAGAGCTGGGTGAAGTGGCATTTGCCTTTAACCCCAGAATTCGGGAGACAGAGGCAGGCAGGTCTCTGTCGAGTTCATAGCTACCCAAGGCTACATAGTGAGACTGTGTGTGTGTGTGTGTGTGTGTGTGTGTGTGTGTTGAGAAAAACATCAACCTCTGGGCTCCATGATGCATGTGCACACAAAAGTGAACCTATGTATACACACACGCACATCACACACACACACACACACACACACACCAAAAATAACAAGCATGTTTGGGCAGTGGAGATGCCCACTGTAGTGCCATTCAATGAACTCAACACAAAGCAATGTGTCCACTCAGAGCTCAGGACACTCTCAGACCTTCGGCCACGGACTGTTGGAGATGTCAGAGCACAAGTGAGTTCCTGTTGTCGGTACTTAGTCCTGCTTCTGCCATCTGTTTTGTTTCTCATCTGCTTTCTTCCCCAACTGTGCTTAGAAATTAGACTCAGACAGGCACATAAATAAATCTTTATTGGAAAAAATACATAATTCCTTATAAATATAATAAATAACAATCCTCTAAACTGCTGTTACAAGGATAAATAATACCAAACTCTCCCCTCCCGATTAATAAATACGCAAGTTTGTCACAGGTTAGCGTCACCAGTCGGTCCATACTGGTCATTTGTTAGATCTCAGGGGCTAGGCAGCCCGGAGCTTCCATTCCACCGTGAGCTGCACATTCCCCCAGTTACTCAGAAAAGTATAACTTGCCCTTTTCTTCTTTCTCATGCAGATGCTGGCCAAAGCCTGGGCTTTCTCACTGTTTCTCTGCTGTGCACCCCCACCCCCACCCCCACCCCTCTACCATGCGGCCGCTTGCCAGCTTCCACAGCAAAGGGCATGACTTTATCCTTTGTCTCCATCTCCTTCCTCTAGAGAGCTACCTACTCTGGGTTGTTTTTTTGTTTTTCTCTTTAATAAAATTGTCCTTGCCCTTCAGACAAAACAACAGCAACAAATAGTACTTACTAATGGGCCAGTTAGCTTGTTGGCTTATAGATGCCTGGGTTGATAAATTAATCTTTTCATTGCTGAGCCTTGGGAACCAGGTGCCACACTTAAGTTGATGGCATTCAGGGCTCAGTCAGGGTGGCTGCTCCATGGGCAAAGACCCGGGCAGCTATCGCCACAAAGGCCTGAAGGCTTCGGAGGATCTTGGAGCGGAGAAGGGGACGCTGCCATTGCTGGCTGGGGCTCAGGCTAGGCATCTGTTGACTCTCCCAGTGGTGATCCTTCGGCTAAAAGGACACAAGACACAATCAGAAAGGATTCTATACTAAGCTCCCAGCTTCTGTCTCGGACACTGACTAGCCCCATCCTCCAAATCCCTGGCTCATACCTGGAGGAGTTGGCTGAGGCCCAGTAGGGAGGTATGAAGCTGGCCCACGGGGCCATCGGGGAGCAGAGAAGGCTCCCCTGTGAAGATGTCCGAGTCCAGCAGCTGCTTATAAAAAACCAGACCTTGGTGGATTCTTTGCAGGCAGAACTAGAGGAAGAAGAAAGCACATGAATGCTGTTTTCCAGTGTCCTGCCTTCCTGTCTTCTGCTTTTCTTTTCTTCTTTCTTTAGACAGCATCTCACTAGCTCGGACTAGGACCTTAAACTTACTACATGTAGCTCAGGCTGGCTTCAAGCCCACAGCGGGTCTTTACCATCTCGGGCGTAGCTGAGTGGTCAGTTACGATGCCCAGCTCACTCCTCCTCCCCTCTCCTAGATGCACCAACATCATCCTGGTGGTACCTGGCTGTTGTCCTTGAGTCCCTGGGGATCGCAACCATCCCCACACTGGATACGGGGGACATCATGTCTAGTCTCTTCATCTTCTTCTCTTAGGATATCCTGCAGTGAGGCCAAGGGAGGATGAGACAACGTAAGTACTTTTGCATTCCAGTGGATCCTTGGTCCATGACTCTCCCAGAAGTCCCAGTCTTCTGTCCTCGCTCATTCCATGACGACCTTCAGCCCTCCAGATCCACCCAGGGCCACAGCTCACATCAAACCTACACTTAGAAGGCCTGGAAAGGTTTCT
The DNA here is from genome assembly GCA_902168405.1 of Peromyscus aztecus. Taxonomy (NCBI): domain Eukaryota; kingdom Metazoa; phylum Chordata; class Mammalia; order Rodentia; family Cricetidae; genus Peromyscus; species Peromyscus aztecus. The sequence goes on from CABHPQ010172352.1 coordinate 22,324, forward strand.
GCATGGCTCCAGGAGCTGACACTTACCATATGTCCCACTGGTGGATGTGCACTCCAGGCTAGTGTGCAGAGATTCCGAGAGAGCTGTTGGCATTGAGCCCAGTCAGGGCTGCTGGTCCTAGGCACAGCCAGGCCCTGAGTGGTCCAGGGCAGCAGCCACAGCAGTAGTATAGCTCTGCAATCCAGCATCTTGTTGCCTGCTTCTCAGATCCGGCTGGCTCTGTGACCTGCACCAGGCCTTGTGGACTCTGCACCGGCCTCCTTTTGTTCTGACTCTTGTAGTCCGGTTTTTGAGCGGCTTCCTGTTTTCTTCCCTTTGTCTCACAGTCTCTTTTTAAGGTCCCTGCATTGTAAGGCCCGCCCTTTACACTGGCAGGTGACTCAGAGCAGGTGGGATTCCCCTCCCTGCATCATCTCCCTCTGTGGGGAGCCCAGGTATGCCTCCTCAGTTCCAGGGGAAATGAGTGGTAAGGTTGCTGTGGCTAGAGGCCTAGGATGGGACACATGTGTCACGCTCTCCAGGAACAGAGATGGCTGCAGAAGGGGCGGGGAAGGGATGGACATTTAAATTAATACCATCTCCAGTTCCTCCCTGTGTAATCCGATATTTTTGCCTCTCAAGGCTTTATTCTTACCTCATCCCACTCTGATTTCCTCACTTCCTCTTGCCTGAGGAAAAAACCAAAACAGCGTTCATTCATCTCCAAATCCCATGGTGAGCTCAGTTTGAAATGAAATTTGGTTCCTGTGTGACACCTTCTATGTAAGAACAAAGCTTTTCTTTTCCTCCGTGGGAAATGGTGTTCTTTTCGCTGGGTGGTCCTGGTTTTGGAGGTGACAGTAACCATGAAAATACTTTGTGATCTGAGATGCTGTATAAGGGCAAGGTAAGAAATTACTGCTCCACGTCTGCCCTCACTGTGGAAAGGGTGCTTTGGGGGTGCTAATGCTGGCTAAGAACCGCTTGATTTTTCATTCCCCTTAGTCTAAGGTTGTCGTGGGTGCTGTGGGGTTTAGGTAATGATTTTTCAGGGAACCAGTATAACCAAGGACTGGAAATCCAACTTAAACATTTCAGCCCCCTCCCCTGCTCCTACCCCATAGCTAGAAACGTGTAGCTAGAAGTTCTGGGTGGTTGACAGTGACAATGACCCTTGCTGCTCCTCCAGCCTATTGCATCCATGGGTAAAATCCACTGATGGCTGATTTCGTCACCCTCCATGATGCAACCTCCAGGGAAGCAGCTGAGAGAGTGAGGTTGGACGTGGGAGGAGAGGGTGGTCTGAAGCTGGGACTGCCCCAACCCCAGTGGAGGGTCCCAGGACAATTTGGACGTCAGAATGAGGCTGTAGATGACCACAGGGAAGGCTCTCAAAGCCTTCCTAAGCTAACTTTTCCTCTGAGAGACATGTTCTCAATGGGGGTCTCCCTTCCCTTAGGACTTTTTGTTTTTCGAGAAAGGGGTTTCTCTGTGTAGCCCTGGCTGTCCTGAAACTCACTCAGTAGACCAGGCTGGCCTCAAACTCAGATCTGCCTGCCTCTGCCTCCCAGGTGTTGTGATTAAAGGTGTGTACCACCACTGCCTGAAGTCTATTTTTTTTTAACATAAAATGCTTTATGGATTTCCATGTCATCCTTGCACAGGGGCCATGCTAATCTCTGTATCCTTCCAATTTTAGTACTCTGCTGCTGAAGCGAGTACCCTTTGGGACTATTTTAAACTGTCCAATGAAACTTCTGGTTCACATGTTATTATTAGGATTCTGTGATGGATCTACCTACCTTTAGATGAAACATTTCCAGCATCTTAGAACTGGCTCAGTTTGGGGGAGAAATGGTTTGTCTGTATAGGATGGGTAGAAACGCAATAAGGGAACTGGGAGGGGGATGCATAGGGGAGTCCACTCTATTTTGTGTAGTGTTTCTTACACTCTGGTCACTGTCCTGAGAGTCCTAAAAGATAGGAGATGAAAGATGAAAAGAAAGATAAGGAAATGGAGGTAGGATGAGATAGATGGGGTGAGTTGGAGGCACAGGGCTTCAACTGTTTCACTTCCTGGTGCTTTAGCAGTGGAGTAGGAAGCAGGGTTGGTGGTGAGACCGTAGGGCTGTCTTGCAGCTGGAACCATTTCCAAGGCCATTACAGCTGACCTAGAACTTCAAGAAGCCCTTGACGTCAGTTGGCCCTCAACCGTTATGCAAATCACATTCAGAAGACACTCCTAGACAGGCCTTTCCAGCTGGATGCTCAGACTCCAAGTCCAGCTGAGGTTCCCCCAGGTGGTTAATGACTATGGCTAATAATGATGGTTAACGTGTATTCCAACTCTCACTTTATGACGTGTACCTGGTCTAAGCACTTTATTTGCATTAACCCAAGTCTTGCAATAAATCCTATGTAGTAAGTATTATATTACATACTATATATGTAATATAATGGAGAGACTGAGGTGTGGAGATAAGAAATTTAACAGAGACCACTGAACTAGGAAGTGGCTTAGCACTATGGTGACTACAACTTGGCTTCAGATTCTACTATTAAAAATTAAAGGTGCACGCCTTTAATCCCAGCACTCGGGAGGCAGAGCCAGGCGGATCTTTGTGAGTTCGAGGCCAGCCTGGTCTACAGAGCGAGATCCAGGAAAGGTGCAAAGCTACACAGAGAAACCCTGTCTCAAAAAAAAAAACCAAAAAAAAAAAAAAGAAAAAAATTGTTGGGCTGCTGGGTGCGCACACCTGTGATCCCAGCACTTGGGAGGCAGAGGCAGGCAGACCTCAGTGAGTTCAAGGCCAACCTGGTCTACCGAGTGAGTTCCAGGACAGCCAGGGCTGTTACACAGAGAAATCCTGTCTTGAAAAACAAAACAAAATGTTGGGCCGGGGAGATGACTCAGGGGTTAAGAGCACTGGCTGCTCTTCCAGAGGACCCGGGTTCAATTCCCAGCACCCACATGGCGGCTCACAACTGTCTGTAACTCCAGTTCCAGAGGCTCTGACACCCTCATATAGACACACATGCAGGCAAAAAAAAATTAATGTACATGAAATTTTTTAAAAATTCTTTAAAATTAGTGTGTGTGTCTCAGTGTGATGTGGGCATCAGAGGACAACTCTGTCAAGTCAGTTCTCTCCTTCCACCATTGTGTGGTTTTCAGGAACTGCACTCAGGCTGCCAGGCTTCGGCAGCTGGCACCTTTACCAGTGAGCCATCCTTCCCATCTGGCTTCAAGGCCCCATTTTTTGTGGTTCTGAAGACTGGACCTAGGGCCTCACACATGCTAGGCAAGTGCTCTGTGACTCATCGGATCCCCAGAGCTTCTTCTGAGAGAGGGGCTCACTAAAGTAGGCAGTCTGAGTTTGAACTCACTGTACTGTTGTTGATTGTTTTGCTCTTTTGGGGGGCCTGCCACCCAGGTCCCAAATAAATCACACGTGGAGGCTTATTATTACTTATGAATGTCCGGCCTTAGCTTGGCTTGTTTCTTGCCAGCTTTTCTTAACTTTAAATTATCCCATCTACCCTTTGCCTCTGGGCTTTTTTCTTTTCTTCCTTCTGTATATCTTACTTTCACTCTTACTCCATGGCTTGCTCTTTAGCTGGGTGGCTGGCCCCTGGAGTCCTCCTCCTTCTCTGGCTCCTTCCTTCTCCTAGATTTCTCCTTCTATTAATTCTGTCTGCCAGCCCCGCCTATCCTTTCTCCTGCCTCCCTATTGACCGTTCAGCTCTTTATTAGACCATCAGGTGTTTTAGACAGGCACAGTAACACAGCTTCACAGAGTTAAACAAATGCAACATAAACAAAAGTAATACACCTTAAAATAATACTCTACAACACTATACTGAAACTATAGAAAACTACTTTTACTTTTTTGAGACAGAGTCTTATTATATAGCCTGGCTGGCCTAGAACTCACTGTATAGACCAGGTTGGCTTTGAACTCAGAGATCTGCCTCCCTCTGTTGCCTCCTTTAGGGATAAAGGCATGAGCACTACCACACCTGGTTCAGATCTTCAACTTTTGATTCTCCTAATTTACCCTTTAGTTGTAAGGATTATAGACCTGCATCAGACCTACCTCATAGTCTGCAGTTTAGTTTTTTTTTTTAAGATTTATTTATTTATTTAGAAGAGGGCATCAGATCTCATTACAGATGGTTGTGAGCCACCATATGGGTGCTGGGAATTGGACTCAGGACCTCTGAAAGAACAGTCAGTGTCCTTAACCTCTGAGCCATCCCTCCAGCCCAAGTTTAGTTTTTTGTTTGTTTTTCTAGATAAGTTTTCTCTGTGTAGCCCTGGCTGTCCTAGAACTCACTCTGTAGACCAGGCTGATGCTGAACTCAAGAGATCTACCTGCCTCTCAGTTCTGGGATTAAAGGCCTGGGCAACCACAGCCTGGCTTGTTTGGTTTTGAGAGTTTCTTTTTGCCCAAACTGGCTTCAAATTTCTCTTCAAATGTTCTTGAGCTCTTGGTCCTCCAAGTGCTGGGATTGTTGACACACTCTACTGTGCTTGGCTGCATTTTAAATTACTGCATCATTATACTGGACACCGCGAGGAAACTCAAGCAGAAGTAGATCTTGATTCATAAAGTAGTTTCTTGTGTTGGGTGTGGTGACACCCTTTGGTATCCCCCAGTACCAGGAACACTGAGCAGGAGGATCACAAGTTCAAGGCCAGTTTGGGTTACACAGTGAGAATTTAGCTAAACAAAACCAAAAGTCACTGACTTATTCCAAGTACTTCAAGCTTCTTATCTCTCATGGGTCTGTGAGGCCTCTTTTCAATTATGAGAATCATGAGTTCTCAATACAGAGATTTCTGTATAGGAACTGTTTAAGCCTAGCTTTGTGTGTGAAAATTTAAATCTAGGATCCATGAAGTGAGATCCTTTGAGTTAGGTGTTTTCTATTTTGGTGTAGGATTCCTTGGAGTATGGGATACCCAAATGCCTACGTTTACCCGTTACTGTTTTGTTTTGTTTTTTAGATAGAGTCTCATGTAGTCCAGGCTGGCCTGGAATTCACTATGCTGCAGAGGATGGCCTTGAACTCCTGATCCATATGCCTCCACCTCATGGTTCTTTCATGAAGTTCTGCTTACTTGCTTTTATTAAGAGAAATCAGAGAGAGGAGAGAGAGAGAGAGAGAGAGAGAGAGAACGCAGACAAACATGGGTGTGGGTGCATGTGTGCTCACGCAAGGGTGAGTGTGTGTGTGTGTGTGTGTGTGTGCACGTGTGTGTTGTTGAACCTAGGGCTTCTTGTATGTGTGTATGCCAGGCAAGTGCTAAACTACCGAGCTACAGACTCAGCCCAGAGAAATGTTTTGTTTTTTGGAGATACTGGTATTAAACGCAGGGCTTTGTTCCTGCTAGGTGCATGCATGTGCCAAGTAGATGTCTTAGGAACTGAGCCATCTCCCTGCCCCTGACTTTAATAAAAATAGCCAAATTTCTTTCTTTTTTTTTTTTTTTCCAGGGCTGAGGACTGAACCCAGGGCCTTGGGCTTGCTAGGCAAGCGCTCTACCACTGAGCTAAATCCCCAACCCCCCAAATTTATGTCTTATGTGTGCAGAAATGTATTTGTCATGTGTGTGCGCCACAGTACATGAGTGAAGACAACTGTTGGGTGTCACTCTCCCTCCCTCCATGTCGGGTCCCTGAGGCCGGAGGGAACTCAGGTCCTCAAGTTGGCAGCAGGCACCCCACCTGCTGTGCCTTCTTGCAGGCTTCCTTCACCTTTTTGAAAAGAAAGACATTTTTAATTTGCGGGTTTTTTTTTGGGGGGGGGGGAAGGGATTGTTTTTTGAGACAAGGTCTTGGCTGGCCTGGAACTTACTATGTAGATCATCATCTGTTGATGCCTCCTGAGTGTTGGGTTTGCCAACCCACCTAGCTTGGCTTTTTTTTTTTAAAAAACAGGGTCTCATGCAACCCTGACTAGCCTGTAACTTACTATGTAGCAGAAGCTAGCCTTGAACCCCTGATCCTCCTGCCTCCATCTCTGGGTTACTATCTTTACAAGTACGCCCCCCACTAGTCCATGGCCCAAGAAATGTTTTAAAAGTTTATTATTTCTGAGGAATTGCTTCCACAGGTATCCCCCAATTTGGCCTTTATACTGTGTATTGAAAGAGGGATTCACTGTGCAGCCTTAGGTAGCCTGGGCCTTGCTATGTAGCCTAGGCTGGCCTTGAGTTCCTGGGCCCTCCTGCCTCTGCCTTAAGAATGCAGGGGCTGCAGGTGTGGACCATTAGCTGTACATGGCCTTTAAAAACAGTAGCTGCACAGTGCTGGCGCACGCCTTTAATCCCAGCACTCGGGAGGCAGAGGCAGGCGGATCTCTGAGAGTTCGAGGCCAGCCTGGGCTACAGAACGAGTTCCAGGACAGCCAGAGCTGTTACACAGAGAAACCCTGTCTTGGGGTTGTGGGGAGGGGGGAAGTAATGACAGCTGAGTGTGAGTGTCCTAAGACACCAAGGACCAACTCCAAAGCAGTTTAAGTCCACAGCTAAGCCCCCAGAATCTGCTGGACATGATGGCATCCTCCCACAGAGGTAGAGGCGGTAGGATGTGAGTTGGAGGCTAGCTCAGAGTCGCTTAGAATGACTGTCGAGAGCGTAAGCCCCGGTTGACTCAATTTACTGTTTACCTCCCTCTGAGGGCCAATGTCTAACTCCACAATCTAGGGGAATTTGACGGTCTGGGAGTCTCGTCTCTTGGGAAAATTATGGGGCCCTCTGGGGACGATACAGGCAAGGCTGGGAATTTCAGACGCATGCCTTCGAAAACACAGAAAAGGTGGCCACTCGGGCCGGACTACAAGCCAGGCTCCC